>UCOM01001303.1:0-44415 GCA_900474385.1 Ormyrus pomaceus
GGCCGTACCCTCCGCTTCCACCGTACCCACTGGCACCACTGTTAGCACCAGCGTTAGCTGCAGCAGCGGCATTGGAGTTAGCTGAGGCACCGCCGCCACCAACTGCTCCACCAAGTCCGTGCCCACCGGCTTGTCCAGCTCCGAATCCACCACCTTGTTCAAGTCCGTGCCCACCGGCTTGTCCAATTCCGTGCCCACCGGCTTGTCCAATTCCATGCAAACCGGCTTGTCCAATTCCGTGTCCGCCGGCTTGTCCAATTCCGTGTCCACCGGTTTGTCCAATTCCATGCCCACCGATTTGTCCAGCTCCGTATCCACCTTGTTGTCCAACTCCATACCCACCGGCTAGTCCAGCTCCCTGCCCACCGATTTGTCCAGCTCCGTATCCACCTTGCTGTTCAATTCCATACCCACCGGTTAGTCCAGCTCCGTGACCCTGGCCGTACCCTCCGCTTCCACCGTACCCACTGGCACCACTGTTAGCACCAGCGTTAGCTGCAGCAGCGGCATTGGCGTTAGCTGAGGCACCGCTGCCACCAACTGCTCCACCAACTGCGCCACCATGTGGGATCCCGCCTGAGGGTCTGTAACCACCTTGGAGTCCACCGTGTCCAAAGCCGAAACCGCCAAGTTGTCGTAAACCACCGGCGCCTGGAAAATACAATGATAGGAGCTTTTTTAATTTTCTGCTTCTACGGAATAGGTTCCCTTTTCTAGAAAGTATATAAAACTATCTTACTTTATTTATGTCAAGCTTTTTATACTCTTTTTTTTATATGGAATACCTATAAGACTGGTTTGAATTTCCCGCTGCCAAAGCCAAAGTTTGAAAATTCTTTGGTCAGTGCTTTTGACAATTGTTCTAGTCTTATCATGTTTATAAGAATATTTTCTTGATTTAACGTAAAGTTTTTTTTTGTGGTTATTTTTTTTTATTTCAATTTTTTGTGTGAGTTGCATCAAGTTTTTGATTTGAAAATTTGATTAAAAAATATCAATTAAATGTTAATCATAAATAATTGTTAAATTAAATTAAATTAAATTAAATTAAATTAAATTATTAGCACCCAAAACTACAGTACCCAAAGCGGTAGCATCGGCTTGAGCGGCTCCACCGCCGGTGGTTTTGGTGTTGGTTATGGTTTGAGTCTTGCCATTTCCGCCACTTCCTGAACTGGATGAAGAACTGGACGACGAACTGGACGACGAACTGGCCGCTTCCTCAAAGTTGCTCTCATAATCCCGCGGTTGGAAAGCTGCAAAAGAAAAATTATAAAAATCCAACTTACTTATTTCTATGCACAAGAAAGATGAGAAGTATTTTAAAGTACAGAATAATTGGCTGGATAGTAGTTGTAATATAATATTTATATAAGGAAAGATTTTATCAATGATATTACCGGCATTGAACAGGATATACTAAAAATTATTTTTCTCCCATTTGCACATCAAGTAGAAAAGTTAATTTATGCGCGAAACAGTAACGTTACTCATACAATGACTACTTAAACTTTAATTTAGTAAACAAGTGTTACAAAATTAAGATTAGTTCGATAGGCTGATTTGAATCCAAATGCATTAATCACAAACTAATTTTAATAGTCACGATAATCCTCTCTTAAGAGCCGGAATGTGATTGATTTTTAATAAATATAATGCATAGATTCCTAATATGCGAAATAAAATAATAAAGGGTTTGGATTTAGCTAGCTTTTTTTTTTATTTAACAGTAATCTTTAAATTGTCATTTCAACTTCTACCGAACCACGAATTAACGAATTAATGTAATATTTAAAACGCCTATGTATCAACTCCAATTTTCCAAATACCCCTCGACGAACAAGTATTTTAAAGCGAGCAAGCCGGCGACGTTGTTAAAAGTGTCTATTTACCTTGGGCGAGAGCGAAAAGGGCCAGGAGGCCGAAGACTATCCGAAACGTATGCATGTCTGAGCGACTGTGATGTCGAAGATCGGTGCGTGCGCGACTCTTATACGTCGCCTCCCACCTCTTGCGAGCTCCGAAGAGCTTCGGTCTTGATACCGTGAGCACCAGTTTTTCGTCTCTCTCTCTTTCTCGAAAACTATAGCTTCCGCGGAAGAACCGATCTCCCGGCGTCACTGGGGGGGACACGCACCGAACATCTCGCTGATAATTGATAGTTTAAATTGGGAACGTACGGAGGACGGTCGATGCGCAGCTTCTTTCTTTGAAAGTAGATCATCAAAATAATCTACTTTTGCTTTCTGGGAGAAGAGAAAAAGGGTTCTAACATTAATTATGTAGATCTTTTTTTGGTCAATTTGAAATTGCTAAAATCGTTCAAAATGTATTGTTTGGGGCTTTTATTCGGAAAAAAATTGAAGCTACAAATTATTTATCTATTCTTGGTTGTTATGAAATTTTTGGAGAAATAATAAAATAATAAAGTAACCAGCCACTGCTGCCTAAATTAATTTATTTGATGGAGTTTCTGACAAGTTTAGTGGTCCTTATCAAAACATTAAAAAATTCAATTTACAATAAAACATCTTGGGAATCGAGAACATTCTTAAAATATTTTACTGTAAATTGAATTTTTTAATGCTTCGATAAGGGCCGCTAAATCTGGTAAAACGGCAATAAATAAATCAATTTAGGGAACAATAATTAGTTGTTCTTTATTTCATGCTTATTAAAAGTGCGCTTTCAGAATCACGTTTTATATACAGTGTAAAAGTTTTTAAATTATTGTAATTTTATAAATGTTAAATGTATGATTCAGTGGAACTATAAGTATAAAGCACATAAAGATTATTTTTATGAAAGTCTGTACTTTCCAGTCACTGCTCACTTATTTTGCTCATTAATTTTGCAATTGATCTTGTTTTTATCAATTTTTAATTCTAGGAATAAGATGACATCAACTTTCAATCTTAATTGATTTAGATTAAAATACAATGTGCTTTGTCAAAAAGTTGAAAAAAACTTGTAAGAAACTTCTGTTACAAGGAAATTTTTAAAACTTGAGATTCTAATCAAAGATGCAGGTGCGAAAGATGATTCTCCACTGGTGGAAGAATCGCTTCTTTCATACTGGTATCGAAATATACTACTACGTAATAACAATCGATAAACTATTACCCACTACAGAGGCACCGAGTTCTAAATGAACATAAAATTTTTAACTTCTCCTAGTGTCTTCATGAAATTTCCTTGACCGATATATGAATTATCAAAGATGTTTGAAAAATAAAAAAGCAAAGCAATGCTGCAGCATAACGTAATTGATATCATATAAGACAACCTTCCCGATACTTTACTAAGAGATGGATGTTACAATAAGTTTCATAATTTACATAATACAAGTAAATTTATTGTACAAAATGAAGTTCAACAGTTTAACGTCTGCGCGAAAAATCCGTATTATGACTAATAAGCAATAATCAATTTTTACGTTCAACTAAGCCAACGATTTTCACAGAAAAATTCAAAATCTGTTTGGCTGTGCAATTTTTAATGCTATTTCCTAGGAGGTTTTTTCACTGATTTATGTATCGCTGAAGCTTCGAAATCGCAAACATTTTCACTATCATAATTATTACAAACATAAATTATCAGTTCCAACACACGTAAACGGCGATTTTTCATTCATCACATCAAGACATATCTCCTTCCAACGATTCGAAAAAAAAAAGTTTCCCAAAACAAAAAAGTTGAAGCGTTCGTGCACTTTACTCTCACGTGTGTTTTCAAAGTAATTAATAAGGCTTATTCGTCCGCGGAAAACCCAAGTTAGCGGTCAGGATCGAGAGGCGTGACGCGCCGCAAAATCGCTGGAAGCAGAAAGAAACCGAGATGTCGTGCATATAATTTATGTCAATACGCTCGGCTTTCGGGAATTGAATTATAATTTTAATGCTGCGGATTTCTAACCTTAGTATAATGACCTTCACTCTTTATTGAAAACGGCTAAAGTTAACTTTTTTTTTTAGCTTGATGAGAAGTTATATCATTGATGGAGATGAATATGACGTGATTGATGTCTTTAAAGAGTACGGGAATAAATATATTAGCACCGCCGTTAAGTGAGGGTGTTAAACTTATTAGCAGCAGACTTAAATTCTAATTTCTTTACTTGTAAGAAGAATTAGAATCTTCGACATGTACAACATATTTAAATAACATTTGAAAACAGTGTAAAAGCTTTCGTACAGTAGTAGTTTACTCAAGTTTTTTTTTGATAAAATTTTAAAAGTTTTATAAATCTTAATATTTATATTTGCATTCTATTCTACAAAACTAATAAAGGAGAATTAAGTCCATTGAAGTTATTTGCACGGGATAATATTGACAATTAAGATGACCAAGTCTCTAAAATATTAAACACACAAAATGTAACTTAACATTTTTAAACCTATTATACTCGTGAATTTTCAAATACGAGAACAGGTAGAAGAAGTTGAGGTCGAGCGGGTTAAATGCAGTTTGCTTAGTAAAAATAATTCAATAATAAGCACTTAAAAGATTTTAATGTAAGAATTTAAAGATTTTTGACTATTCATTCAATAAAGTGCAGTATAGCTGTACTATAAAATTTCATAATGAGCAAAAACACGTGCGACTTACATTTTGATAAATACAATACTATCTAGTGCAGTAGTCACAATATGTCATTAATATTCTTTTATCAATTAAAACCACCTTATCCAGACCCACTTGAATTGCACTACTTGCAAAAGCAGCAAATACATTAAATCAATTGTTTGAATTAAATTTTATGTATTAAATTCTACATGTTTCATTAGTAGACTTTATATAAACTTTTTATATATTTCATCTACAAAAGTCACGGACCAAATTTCGAGCAAGCATCATCCTTTCCGCCGCAATTCGGTACCCTCAACGCTAAATACGATAACCGTAGCGGCAGTACGTTGGCAAGCGAAGCGATATATCGCACACGTGGTAAACAAAAAACACAACAGCCATTGATTCAGCGAGCCGGCGGATGCAAATGTGCTCCCGCGAACGGCCAATGACGGCCGGCGTATGTATTACAAGGCCCGGCTGCCCGGAATCGCCGAGATTAGCTCATCGCTCGCGGAGCGTCTGGGCTCTCCGATGGTGTCGGCGATCTCTCGGGGACTCCCCGGAGTTTTCGAAATTCCCGAGAGGCCGGCCGTGGGACAAGCCCGAGACCGATATCGATTTCGTATCGACTGCACGAGCGCGATTTTTCGGAAACGATTTGGTTTCATTGCCGCGCCAAGCTTGCTGCTTTGAGTGGAGGAGTTTTTTTTTACCGAGTTGAGGAAACTTTGTATTGACTGTTTAGTTTGTATCTCAGGCATTTTATAAACTTCATAAAAACGTTACAATTGGGTAAACTGCAATGTTGCATGAAATTTTGTTTAAGTTAAATTCAACCACAACTTGGTATATTTTGTAAATTTTATTATATATTTGGGGTTATAACAGGAAAGTTATCTAAATTATCATGCATGGGTTTTGCGTATTTTGCTTACGTGAAGATTACATAATCTCAAACAAATAAACTGTTGTATAGTTTAATATCTTAGCGATGATAAAATAAACATGTTAATTTTCTCTTATTCTTTAACGTATATTATCTGCTATGTTTATTTTGGGCGTACAAAAGATTAATCAAAACGAAAATTCTTCTACATATAAGAAACTAATTATTGTTACAAAATTATGCATATGATTTATTTGACTTGAAAATAATTGATGAGTTCTTAGAAGCAAGGTATAGGTTGAAAATTTAAATGGAAAAAAGCGTTTCCAAGTTTATTAAGAGGTCTTTGAAAAAGTCGCATTATCATCTATTTGAAAAATATCTGATGTCATCTTTTGAAATGTTGTTTCAAATATTAAAAAATAGGGAATCTGATTAATTTATAACGTAAGATTAATATTAACAAATTTTATTGTAAAATATGTATTGTTTAGCTACTGTAGTCTATTAGCATAAAATTTGATTTCCCTTTGTGCCGACAAATTCCATTACGCGCTTCATTATACTCTGCAGCTTCTCTGCATGAAATTTTAGACAATAATTTTAATAAACTAATCCATTTTTGGTCACTTTCTGTCTTTTAAAATATCGAATGAATAAATAATCGCCAAATCTAATTTTAACTTAAAATTTCAAAATATTTTTGCTCTAAATTCTAAATATTACATTTTGTCTCGAGCAATAAAAAAATATAAAGATTGTCTTATCTTTACATTATGGCAGTCATTACACAAAGCCAGGAAGCACTGCATTATTACCTACAAGAACAAGACATTAATCGTACCATTGGAAATGCCAAGTACTTACCCAAATCGATAAGTCAAGGGAAAACACGCAGCTTTTCTAAAAATCGGACTACACCGAAGTTTGAAAATTCCCGATATAAAAGCTACATAAGCACGAGGAAAACACGGATCGCTTCAAGGTCGATCGTTGGCTTCGATTGACTTTTTTTGCGGGAACGCTTGGCTTTATCGCAGTAGCACTTTGTACGTCATATTTTCGAATCGAGCATTTTCTCACAGAGAAACGCCGCCTCGGCGCTTGAAATATTTATGGGCCGCGGTGTCGAGCGATTAAACGGCCGTAATGAGACGTTATTATTTAGCATGTAATAAGCGCCAGCCGGCAGATGGATCGCGGCGTAGATTATCGAGGTTCGATCTATCCTGTTCCTTTCTTCGTCTTCTCTCGGTTGCTTTTTTTTTCTTCCTCGTGAAGCAAGATGATGAATAGTGGAAATCGATGAACAATGGCCGAGACTCGTTTGGAATGCGCATGGAACTGCAGGTAGTTCAAAATTCTCGCATTGCTGAAGAATTTCTGGGACTGAGAAGTGGAATGAACGAGAACCTTTCGAAGCTACAAACAGTTTTGGTAAATTTCTTTTTCATAATGAAATTATTAAATATTGCTAATAACAAAATTAAACTGCAAATTTAATAAGTATTTTTTTTTTTGTAAAAATAAATTATAGAAAAAAAATAAATTATTTTTTAAAAGTAATTATTCTTATAATTAGACATGAGCGTTACTTTCAAGCTTGATTTGTTAATTACTAATCCTTTAGACAAACTTTTAATAAAATTCATTAGAAACATATTATTAAAAATGAATTTCCTCGAATTATTTAGCTTCTTGAAATTTAAAAAAAAAACTGTCATTAAATTAAAAAAAAAAATTAAAATTCAGTACTTTAATTGGGCGAAGACAATTTGAAATTTTAATTAAAAATATATGTTTTCTTTTTGCAGAATAATAATCTTTTGAGTCAAGTCCCGTAGAAAATTAATTTTTTGCCTTCTTTCAATTACATCTAGGAATAAAGCGCGATTAATATCCAAACAGTTGCCAATAGATTAATAAAAAATAGCCTTGTGATTACTCACAACAGTTTTAATGAACATGCAGTTTCATTCTCAATAAATATGCTATTTTTATTTATTTTTACTGTGTGTACTCAAATTTGGCGCAAATTTGAAGTATATAATTTGTACTAATCATTGGAACTATATGAAAAATATGAAAATGATCATTTGCACAGGGCTGAATTATAAATTAAATCAAACGCTAACATTTTTTATAAACAAAATCTGAAATCACATAAAATTAACATTTTTACTATAAATACACAATGAAAACAAAGTGCTTTTTCTAATTATAAACGAATATTGACTTTTCACAACTTCATGATAATGATTCTCAGAGAAATGCAGTTAGAATGCAGTTATGCTCGTGTATTTTATGACATCATATGGTATTTTGTGAATCATCTTTTGTACGTAAAAAAAAACTGGGATAATTTATTTATAAAAAGACCCTTTCAAGTTGAGGTAAGTTTTTTATTCATCATATATCTTTTAAAACTTGTTTCCGCTTACATTATTTTACAGTTCGAGTAGAAAAATTTTATCATTCGAAAAATAGCATCAGTTTCTATAAATTGACGGACTTCCATGAAAGATTCTGTATTCGCAAGATTTTTTGATTTACTTAATTTACTTTCGATTATCGATTAGAATATTGTTTCGAATGCTATTTAATTTAATGAATTGTACTTTCTTAAGTTTATTTTTAATGCTATTGATATACATTAATTGTATTGACAGATACTTATAAGTTATCTCTGCAGTCTTAATTATTGATTGTTTCAGAATTGACAATGGACATGTAAATTCGACGAAAAGATTTAAACTTTGTGTTGTACGTACTAACTTTAACAGAATTATCATCGCAAAATCCTATGCAAAAATTCACAACTGAATCAGCACCAAATACTTTACGAAACGCGTTAAAACCAACAGTACATATTATTTTTCGATAAAAACTCGACTTGCATTGAATATTTTTGCATAGGATTTTTCACATTTGACTATATTGAGCATGTTAAATATTAAGAATTAAAAACAAACTTAACCTTAGACTTTCTAATCAAGGCGTTCGCTTTTACTCCTAGAAAAAAGTTTCCCCTCGTACGTGGAAAAACTTGCTAAATATTCATTCTATGTACAGACATTTCTTTCCTTTTAATGGCGACGCAAATGCATCTCTGGCGCTCGTACAAATTTCGCTCTCGACGTATTGATTTACACGCGATGCCGCCCCGCCTCAAATGTGTAATCGCCCCACGCGAGGAGATGAATAATACGGGCCGCTTTGTAAGCGCGCAAGCTTTGAAAGCTTCGAGCAGGGCTTTTATACTCTCGAGCTCGGAATTTCTATCCCATTATTTCGAAAAAATGCGCGGAGAGTTTCATTTTTCGGATTTCCAGGATACAGTTTTTACTTGCAAAAAGATGCAATTTTTCAAATTCGGATTCGGGGCCGCGAGTTTTTTAAGTTGATTATTATTTTGATTGAAAATTGGGCTCTACCCGAAGAGTATAAAGATTAAAAATTGATCTAGAAAAGAAATGGTGATTTTTTAATTTAGTTTACTTAACAAAATACTATATATAATCTAAACTATTAATATACTTTAAAATAATAAAAGTAGAAAAACGCTTTTTTAGAATTTTGAAAACTAACAATATGGAATTATATGGCGTTTGTCTACATTTGACTTCTAAAGGCCGCTGAAAATACTTCTCTTTACTTTTTAACTTAAATTTCTCAACCTCACTACGTCTAATTATTAAATATTTTTAAAACAATAAAAATAAATTTCAAATTCTAGAAAAAAAGCTATCGATTAACATTCACAATGTTAACTAATTTAACAAGATCATTGTTACCGCAATTTTAATACAATTATTGCGCGTAAAGAGAAATTCGCTTAAGACGACAGGAGCGATTTTGGTTTTCTTCTCAAACATACATTACTTAATAGTCCTCTTTGAGATTATAACTAGGCATTACGTTGCTTTGTTGCGTAGCACTCTTAATGACTTCCATCCATCTGAAAAAAAGGATTGATTGTTTAGTGTTGATTAGCATTCTATTCGCGTTTTTTAATATTGGTTTTTTATTCAAAGTTGAATACTAGTTGTTGAAAATAACTGATTTTTATAAAATTATTACTATATTATCAAAAGTGTAATGTGAATTGACCAAATTTCTAATATTTCAATTATTCAATTATTTGAAGAGATCTACATATACATGTACCTTCCAAAAGTATAATCGCTTTCTGCTCTGAAGAAGTATACATGATTCTTAAACTGTAGCTTGAAGACAAAGTCCTTGTTGATAGCATCTTTGTCCGACGGCTGAGTGACTGTATATCCTAACAACGGAAGACTCGCAAGAGGAAAGTCGTCCTGATGAGATTTGTAGAAAAACAGGCAGAAGTTGGTGAAAACTACCCAGAGTTTTTGCCAACCGTTGCTGTTTTTAAATTTTCTTAGCAAAAAACCGCTCAGTTGATTCTAAAAAGTACAGTTAACAGTATATTATTTATGAAGCTAATTAAAGTACAATTTGTTCGTCAAGTAAAATGTATACCTGGAAAGCACGGAGCTGGTCACTATAACTAATACTTGTATTTCGATGCCAGCAAACGTGGACTGTCGTATTGCTACGTTGGGAAGCTTTGGTACCACCACAACTCGTTCGATCGCCTTCAGCACCATCTCCTACTTCATCGACTGATCCCAAGACTGAAATTTTGATTTAGTTAGATTATTTTTAGTTTTAGTATTGTATCTTTTGACACGACATTCAAAAGCATATGAACTTACTGCACGTTTTCAAGTTTAAATAAGGAGTCTTTCCATCCATTGAGTCAGTTTGGGCAATGGCTGCGTTGAGATCTTCCATCCATCTTTCCTTCTCTTCTTCGCTATTGGCCGCAACCGTTAAGGATCTGCAAATTAAAATCATCACAATAATCATCTAAATTAAAGAATGTGTGAACTACATTTAGGGATTAATTTACTTACTGATTCCCTAAGCCGTGGATAACGAAAGTATAATCTGTGCCAGTTTTATTGTCGTTTTCTTGAACTTTCATACTTTTTAGAGGTAACTGGCCATGAACCTTAAAGCATTGTGTCGGCTGCTGTGATCGGAATGTATAAAGAAGTACATCGGAAAACTGCAAAAAATTAAGTCCGTTAACTTTTAACTTTGACTTTTTTTAAAAATATTTTATTATAAAAAAGAAGCAAGTACATACCAAGAAAAACATTCTCTGCTGAAAGCCTTTCCTGCTGTACTTCTGCAAGCAGCCTTGTCTAATAAATCTTCGACCTTCTTGCACCAAATTATCAAAACCACTAATGTCTCTTTGCAACTCGCACAGCTGGACCAAGTTCTCCTGCAATTCACATGGCATTTACTAAATTGCAAACAACTCGAATTAAAAAGTTAAATGTAAGTATAATTACAGCTTGATTAAGAACCGATAGTCCCTCCAGCAGGGTCTCCCCCAGCCTGTCCCGTGCGGCCAAGCAGTCTTCAAAGTCCGTGTGGTCTTTCGGATAATGATCTAACAATCCTGCAACGCAAAAACACCGTCCCGTTAAAGCGAGCTATCCTCGACAGCGGCCCTCGAAAAATGTCTTGAAATTAAACGGGTCCCCTTACTATCGATAATACTGTTGTAATGCAGCAGCCGCTGAAGGGGCTTCAGGAGGAAGCTCGTGAGCGGCAGGTAGCACTGCTTGTGGGCCTCGAAGTCCCTGCAGAGCTGGTCGAAGGGCTTGGAGGTGCGCATGGAGTACTCGAGCTTCTCGAGCGCCGGCAGCAGGTTCTCGAGGTACTGGTCGTAGAGGGGCAGAACGTTGAGCAGCGTGTTGTAGAGGAAGTCGCCGATGTTGTGCCGGGCGTTGCTCTCCCAGCGCGCCAAGCGAAGTTCCATCTCCTGCAGGCATGGCCCGTGAGCGTCCGCCAGGAGTTCGAGGAGCCGCACCATGTAGTGGCCCTCGTTGTCCGATTCTTTTGACAGCTCCTCTCTGAACCACTGGAATATTGGCGGAATATGATAAATGTCTTTCTTGGTAGATAAATTATGAATACGAGCGTATAATAGTAGTTAGGTGTTTTAGTAGTGTTTGGTTCGTTTTAAGTAATTAAGCATTTATTATTGTGTTAATTAATTGATATTAATAATTATTTTCAAATTATGCAATGAATTTATTCAGATAATTTTATAACGTAATCCGGTTAATTAAGTTAACTAGAATTTCATTACGGTAATTTCAATACTTTGATTAACTTCGATGACACGTGCTTTCAGATAAGAGTTATTTTACGTTAAAGTTTTGAAAATTATTTATTGTTATGAATTACGATATGATAACTTTTATCGCCTCGTTTATTAAAAGCGACAGTCGCTTATCATCGTGAGCATTGACCGAGTTATTTGTTTCATAGTCGAGGGGCTTCATTCCCAGTTATTTACACTTCACATATTATGCATGCATTGTATATATTATACCTTCACACCAAAGCTTTCGTAAAAAATGCATGGAATAATAATTGTTTACGTGAAATTTCTCGCAATTATTAAAACGCAGTTTTCAATTTTGTTACATACCAAACGTAATATAACACTCACGACATTAATAACATCGAGGTCCTTTTTATAAGTCCTCTCAGTCATAAGCAACTCCTTCGAGATGAAGTATGCCTTGTCGGTCGGCCACCTCTTGGTCTTCCTCACGTCCGAGTCCTCCGAAACATCTCCGTTCTTCAAGCCATGTTTCATCGGGCTCAAATCGGCTGGATCCTGGACGCAGCTGCCGTTGGCCACGCGTTTTTCCTGCGAGCTGCGCGTGTACACCGAATTGTTGTTCTCGGCCTTGCGGAGCGGCGGCGGCGTCGATTCGTTTTTCGCTGAAGGCAGGGGCTTCTTAACTCCTGCGTCTTCTGTAAGAGTCAGGGCGTTATAAAATCGAATTCGAAATTTCGCGGCTGGGAGTATCCGAATTTTCGCGATGAATTGGTGAATTTAATTGAAAGATCAATGTGAATTCGATCGAGAATAATTATCAATTTAAAGAAGTTTAAATTCGGATAGTTCCAGGTACAATGTAATATAGGTATTGCTAATTTAAAAGGAACGTGGCAAAATATAAAAGTATAACGATTTCCATATTTAAGAAGCTAGAAACGATAACATGCTTTGACAAATTCGTATTATCAACGTTGTTTTTATAGCAATACGAAGCGGTCAGATTCAAGGGTGAGATCTTGAGCTAAATAATTTGGGGACGCTTATACACGGCTGTTTGCGAGATGAAGCAACGGCGCAACTGGTGCGTGATATCAGTGACCGATATATTGAGGGTCTAATGTTTCACGAATACACAAGCAAATCGCGCATAACTGATACAACAATTTCGTTTCTATCATCACAAGCGTAATCTGCAGATAATCGCAATAATAACAAGACTAAACAATAATTACGAACGTTTGCATGCTGACGTAAATAGCTATTGCGGAAAATAAGGATATACGGTTAGTTTTATTAACAATTATAAATACAATTTAACTAAAGCAAAATTAAAGGGAACAAATAAAATGTCAATCGAACAACTTTGTTCGATGTTGTTCGAACTAAAGAAAACGGACAATCAATTAACCTACATTTATATGCAGAGAAGCAAAATTTGATACGTAAGGACAGTAATTGACAACGACAAGTGAATATATGTGCAACTAAACATCGTTTAATACAATGACTATAGACTAAACCATAAATGTAATTGGAATCTTGATAAAAAATAAACACCTAATAAGACACAAGAAAAGAATTCACAGCTAATAAAAGGTTTTTGTTCTCTGGGATTTACTCACACATGGTATTGTCATCCAGTCGACCAACAATTCCAGGAGTGCGATAAAAGATACGAAATAATAACGGCAAAGAAAACCGCAATGACAAGAAATAAAGGGGACTAAAAGGTAGAACTGAAATAAAGGAAAAACGCCGATTATTGCCATCAGAAAGAAAAAGTAAATGGGGACTGTCATAAAGCAAATAAGGTTTTAATTACTTATCGAAGCATGGCTTCAATTTCTCGAATGAAAAGAAATCATAAGTTAGTAATTAAAATCTTCCAATGGTTAAAAGTAATTTTAAAATAAAAGTTTTAAACACAACTTCTAAAATCAATAATAGGCCTGTGAAATTGACTTTGTATATAATTTATTATCATATTATATGTATATTAGTAAATGTATCAATAATCAATGTACAATAGACTTCCTACGACTGGAATTGGCATTTTTTTTTCATTTTTCCTCATCGAAATGTTTTCCCAATATCATCGAGTCAATCTTTTAAACGCTCCTTGGGGAAAACCGCGCGTGCTTATAACGGATATAATATAGAGTTATAACAAGTATTACGTTATTAATCCACTCCTCTGATAATAATCGTATCTGTTTTCATCTTATTTTCATCCTTTCAAAAATTACACGAATACAAACGAAGAGATTCATTGCAACGAATATAATATACCTTTACATATACCGTATATTCATAATCTATATGTATATACTTTTGCTTCTCCCGCCGCTTTTTCTGTTGCACCGATTTTGCAAAAAAAATGCATTGTTCTCGCTTTTTTACTTTTGTTACTCTGTTTTTACTTATTTTGACATACAAACTACCACCGTACTACTTAAATCTCGTACGGTCTCGGCCTTTTCGAACAGGATTCTAATGCAAGATCACTCTAAACATGTGGATCTCAAATTAGATTATATTCACTTTTAAATGCACATTTTTCGAACAAATTTATATAAACGTACCTTTTTTTTTAAGCAGTGAGCAACATTCGTATCTTACAAAGAATTTTATTTAAAAAAAATTTCGAAATCCATCGTAAGACATCGATGTTCTTCGCTGCTTCAAAACATGATTACAAATTATTTACAATAAATTTTTGAAATGTAGTCAACCAATCGTTAAACGTCCTCGTTTATGATCTAATCAATGATGATGTGAACAATGAAAAGCATAGCAGAGCATTATTTAATTCATTAGAGAATTGATGAAATGATTATTGCTAACATTAGTATATTTTCAAGTAAAGAAAACAAGAATGAAGGACCTCCTCATCGAATCATTCCGAGGTCTTTTATCGTTTGGAAGACGC
Organism: Ormyrus pomaceus; assembly: GCA_900474385.1. Lineage (NCBI taxonomy): Eukaryota > Metazoa > Arthropoda > Insecta > Hymenoptera > Ormyridae > Ormyrus > Ormyrus pomaceus. The sequence goes on from UCOM01001303.1 coordinate 14,566, forward strand.
GAGGTACTGAAACATTACACATTATATTCTTTACCTTAAAAAGATATACAATTTCAACTTTTATATAACATAATTTGGTGCGTCAGTCAAGTCTCAACGAAATTGGCTAGATCAATTTGCTAGTTCATCATTGGAAGGCCCTTCTGGCTGAGATCGCGATTACTTTTGATGAAAATCGTTTGACTAGAATTTTACAGAGGATCGAGAGCCGCCAGTGATGAAATATCAAATTTGGAAAAAGTCTTTATTTATAAAGTTGGATCATGCCTAACATGCAGTGAATTACATAGTCACTCACATAAACTTCAAGGTAAGAGATCTTCCACGTGGGGGATTATCTATCTACGCATCATAGTTCTTGCGAGAAAATATCTAAACCTTATTTTTTGTAGGATAAACTCAAAGTGTTGAATATAAAAAATTAAAAAATTATATGTGCGTAAAGGGTTCGAAATACCCGTGTCATTTTTTTAAGTATATACGAAAAAAGAATACTGAAAGTTTGAGTATAGGAATATAAAAAGAATTACTTCCATAAGTTATTGATTTTATTGATTAGAGCGACTCAGGCGTGAAGACGCAAGACTTAAATGAGACTTTTCTAAAACTTAAATAAAAATAGATTGTTGGAAGAATTAAAACTGAAGGTATAATACTGAGTTAAATTACAGTCAAATAATAATTGTACAACATGATCTCGTCATTTATCCGGTCCTTAAAAGAAGCAAATTCAAAGGCGAAGAGGAGTAGATCGTGACAAGTGGCAGTGATCGGTGATTACTATGTATAATATATATATATTTATTCATCGAGAAGTATAAACCCCTGAAATTTACTGTTGATATGAATTTCGAATTCGAATGGATTAGGTTTAAGCACATTGAGATAAGAGGTTTATACTTTTCAACGATCATTAAGAAGGGTCGCTACGTAATGGTTCACAAGTGTATATATTTATATAGAGATATATAGTAAGTATACAAAGTCGGGTATAAAAGTTATAAATAAATGCGGGAAGGTCAGTACCACACAACAAATCAGTCATTTCAAAAGGATTTGAAGCAATTACTTCAAGAGAAGGGTTACCATATTTTACTATACCAGTAGGGAGATGTTTCTTAATTGAAAACATTGAGATTTGGTGATTAATGAGATCATTACAGATGAAACTTTTTAAATTATAATATTTTTACAAGTATTTTAAGATTTATTTATAATAATACAAGTGAAGGTATTGAAAAATGTGTGTAAGTACAAAATTGGAGTGAGTAAATTTTCAGAATGAATTAGTTCTTGTGGAGTAATAATGTGTATCACTTTTGAGATGAAGGTAACGTGTATTACGATAATGATGATGGCACTTAAAATGGGATTAACTCTACTAACGATAGTGCAACTAAGTAGAAAATTACTTTTATCAAATGGAGACTACAACAATAAGATTCGATTCGAAAAATTTATCTACCTACATAGAGTTTTGGTAAACAATTAACTACTTCGACTTTATTGTTTTCAATGGGTATCCTACAACATTGATATAAAAGCGCTATAAAAAAGATGATTATTGTTCAACTGACATTTGAATCATGAAAACATCAGAGATTGACATATTCCTTTACTTTATCAGAATAATAGTACTCGAATATTAAAAGCTCACACAATGCATCTGCTTAAACTGTCAATCACTGTATACTTGTGAGTGAAAATGTAATAGTGAGGGTACATAATGAATTATTATTTATTGGTAACTACAATTGAAAAATGATTTTTGTGATATTCTCTATCAGTGAATCGTGACGATTATTCTGTGAACTGAAGTGTAAATGTTGAAGTGCATAAAAGATGTTTTTTTTTTCTAATTATTACTGCAAGTGTGCATATTTAGTCGATGCTTATCAGAGCAGAAGTAAATTGTTAAATGTTTGTCGAATAGTAACTCGTAAATATTTATATAGTAACTTTATTGATGCAGAAACATTTGAACACTGTAATGAAAATCTTTAATTGATTCTGATCTGATTCATCATCATACGTGTTTATTAATTGTCGGTGAAGGTGCTTGGATACAAGCAAAATGTGTCCGTGTTTCGAGTAAAACTCGTCGTGAATGAATAACAAATGCAACAAAAAAAAAACAATGAAACTCGTGTCGAGGGCCAATGTCAGCCAACTCGCACTTCTCGAGATTACGAAGCAAAAGAGCTCTCATGTGGTTTTTTCGACGACTACCATTCGGCGACTCGTCGTGTGTGTTTTATAGTTTAAAACTTCCCCATTATTCAATCGCCTCATTGTGGATAGATGGGTGTGGTGACCGGTAAGAAGCGATTGGTCAGGTTGCGGGGCGTCGCGTGAACCATTACGTTACGCACCTGGTTCACCCGGTAAGGCACGTGCCAAGCCGGCGAGTTCACGTACCCGTTCTGGTAGTTCCAGCGGTTGTAATCACCATCACCACCACCTGTCAAGAAGTACTTTGTCTTTAACTGAGCTTCCCTTCCCGCTTCCTTGTGAGTCTGTCTCTCTTGTGAGTTTAGCTTAGTGAAGGAAATAAAGTCACCTACGTAAAGGGTTCAAAAGAAATTGTGCATTCTGACGTTGTCGCTTTTTTCATTCGACTGTACACTGGCAACACTCCCTTCTCAAATTATTAAGTTGAAATGAGACCACTCGAAAGTTTCTCAGTAGAAGTTTAAGCAGTCACTTGGCGAGACGATACATTGATTAGTTTTTGATTTAATAGAGACTACTTAAAGTTCTATTGGGAAACGGCGACTTGCAACTGACGTTTTGTAAAATATAAAGATTCAAGTCAATAATTTGAAATTCATTTTCGAGTGTTGAATGCTTGTTTATTTGCATGTGTGAGTACCGTTCAACGTATCCGGAAAAGCCTCAACCGCTGGGAGCGATTTTATGAAAGAAATATGTGTTATCGATAAGCTCTGAATTATTTATGTCTTGATTTCCACAACTTTGGCTACTAGTACCTTGTTCCCCTAATTGCAAGTGTAATTATGACCTTTACATTATATTATATACCTATTGTTTGTCGAGATATCTTTACTTGTAATTGAGTACAATATCAGTCCTTCGCTAATACTGAAACAGCCAAATGAATCGATTGGACGCCGTGCGCGATGATTTTTTGGGCCTCGGACGGAACTTGCAGGGGGATTTACGTCATCACAAATATTTTTACAAAAAGAAGAGGCTGTGCCGTACCGAGGCGCGCAAAATGTTCCGAACTCGGCGAATTCACACACTTAAAGTGCCATTATTATGCTTAAATTCTTACATAATTATGCTATTAATAATAATCTCGCAGGGTTCGAATTAATGAATGAATAATGATTAAAATAAAAAGTAAAAATGATGATAAGAGAAGGATGAAGAACAAACTAAAGACGAAACAAAAGACGTGTATAATTGTGCGACCAGAAGATGGTGAGAAGATGCATCAAATGCAGTTTTTTAAGGGCACACAGAACTGCCAATTCACGGATTTTATATTTACTTTAGACTTACAATTAACGTCTTTTATTGGAAAAGACGATTTATCTTAATGTGGTGAATATCTACGATTGTTTACAAGTACCAAAACGAGATTTAACCATCTCACAAACATCAAAATATTTTTAGAACATCTTTATTTAGAAAATCTTTTATCAAAATTTATTCCACAAATTGACAGCACTGCAAGTAAGACGCCACGACGTCACATCCACCCTCAAACTGAGAAACCGTGATAAAATTCTCGAGGGATGAGTGGATGTTTTGTCGGGGCAATTTTCTGAGACATGACAAATTTGAATGTAATTCTAAAATAATCCAATGCATGATGGGTTCAAAGAGAGAGAAAGAGGGAGTAACTAATGTGATGAATAAATAAAAGATGAATGATGGATTTGATTAACGATGTGTACACGCAAATCGGCCCAACCGCATGCTTTATGAACCGAACTTAAAAACTGGTTACACCACACATTATCTAACAGGAGGATTAGGTCCTCGGACCCTAAAACAGTCTTAACGATACATTAACAATGTAGTAACAACCAAATCTCTCGTTCGAGGTCGCATCAACGGATTCGCATCAGTGCACGCGCGCATTATTTGGGTAATTGCATGGGTCATTCACGCTCGTCATAATTTATCGAATTGATGAATGTGAGACTAGTACGCGGCATACTCGATTAATCGGTACACGGTGTAGTTTCTACTAATCCTAATAATGCACAACGAGAACCTCAACGAAGATTGAAAGACATTTTACTTTGTAAATGTTCTACTTTCAATTAAAAAAAAAACGATCGTTTGTTTTTGCTTAATTTTCTATCTTAAATAATTATTCCGTTCAATCAAAGATTGCCTATTTATTAACGCGAATCTATGCTAGAAATCATTGATTTTTAATACAAGATTACCGCCGTTATGCCTTTTCTTGCCTCTGCTTTTCACTTCTACGGGGGAAGAAACGCTGCTTCATAACGTAATTATCTTCCTTTCAAGTCGATTGCGCAGAAGAGGAAGGAAAGAAGGGAATAGAAACGAGGCACTTCAGTCTGCCCGTTTTTATATAAAAATGTGCACGATGAAAATGGTATAAAAACTAGGCACACAATAGAAACAAAAATAATAGGACATTGGCCTCTTAAAATACTTTTCGTCGATTGTTTAATATCGTGTTAAACGAGGACAAACAATGGATCGCTCCTGAAATATCGGGAAAGGCTGAGTAATAATTAATTGCCCTTTTACTCTGTATTGGTAAGAAACGTTAAGTTGCTTATAGAATACGAAATCCAGTTGGGTATCTACTATCACAAATTAGTTCTTGATTTAAAAAAAATATCTAAGCTACACTGTAATCTACGAGGATTAATAGGACATTAGTTGAGAGTATATTTTAAAAATCTACTTGGAGCAACATTTTCGTCCACTGTGATATTCAATGCAGCTCATCTGATTTTTTTCAACTTTTATTGAACATCAGCGATGATTGTCGTTCTCGTAAACACATTATTCTTACAAAAAATGCTTTCTTCGCTTCCCCTTCGTGTAAACATCTACTAATTACTCATTATATTAAGGGGATTTCTGTGTAAAATAACGTGCTTTTAGTTATCAGTTATTTCGATCACTACTTGGACACGTAATAAACAATCTTTCGTTGAAGATGCATATACTTATTTAATACATATTTTGTGTGGAACATTTTGATCGTTTTTGTGATTTTATTGACAGTAAAATTATGCACCATACTCATTATTATATTACTTTCCAATCTTCCATTTCCTAAGCTTGGTGTGTTATTCATATTTGTTAGATATTTGCAACTATATAAGTCAATTCCACGTGACTTTTATTCAATTCCATCGTTTGGAAATGCCTTAATGCTTTTGTCAGTTAACTTATCACTATTCCATTGACTTTCTTCACTTTTTGAAAGCGTTTCAGAACTTTTCATGATTTTTGCAGTTATCTATTGCGTTTTTCGTTGTTTTGAAAGAGAATTGTTTTCTATCAACCCTTGTTTTAGATTTTCATGGTGTTTTAACTATCTCTCTTTGTAGGTTCAGACAATTCATCGTTTTCATCATCTTCAATATCAACGCTTGGTTCTGGAAGTAGTGGAGGAGGTATAGTAGTAACGTCAAAGCTAGAATCAGTACTTGATATAATCTGTCCATCTTTAATTTCCAAATCTACTACTACTCTATGCCTTCTTTGCTGTTTCTTTCGTCTGAAAGCTCTTTGACCTCGATCGGGTGTGTGACCTGGACTGTCCATGCTAGAGGAAGTATCGCCCTCACTTTGCGGACTTCTACCTGTAGAATAAGGAAGCGTTTTAGTTCGAATTTGAGCCTTAATTTGCATCGGTGGACTAGAGGTTGTCGATTCGCCGCTCAAGCTCGTTGTAGAATAATAAGGCGTAGATTTTGCTCTAATAGGAACCACAACCGGTCTTTCAGTCGATCTAGTGCCGGCTCGTTTCGGATCCTGAACTGGATCGGATCGAGCTCTACCAAACCTACGCTTATGTGGATCTTCAGGTAAGGGCCGCTGTTCCTCGAATGACCAATCGTCTTCGTTCGATCTGGATATGGAGGAAAATCCAGCGTAACCTTCGTGCATGTCTTCGGAACTGTCACCGCGGTTTACTTCCATGCGAACTTGATCTCCGCTAGAGTATCGCATTGCTGGTACATTGTCATAAAGTTGGTCTTCGTCTTCTTCAGGTATTGGTCCAGGGAGATCTACAATATCTGGTAACACGTCAAAATTTTCTTCGATTGCTTCGTCGTACTCGTTTCTTAACGTTATTCGAGGCGGAGAAATATCTGCAGCTTGTGCCATCATAATTGCTTCTTCTACTGCAAACTGTCCTCTTTGCATTTCGTCGAATTGACTTTCAACGAATTTTCTAGCTTCATCAAATTCATCCTTACTTTCTTGAAATTGCTTACTATGATCACCTTGTAAATGAGACTCTTCTTCGTTGTATTCTTGAGTGCCTGGAAGACTTTCGATATTTTGGCACTTTGAGTTTGGTCTCATGCTTGTTCCACTTTTTTCAGAAGTGGTCGTATCACTTTGACTTTTATCTCCACCAACTACTGAGTAGTACTGCTGAGGTATAATCGTTGTGCTACCAGACCAATCGGAAATTGAAGCACCCAATTCCGCTAGAGAATTATCATCTGATTTCGTGCCAGAATACTGGCAAAATTGTCGCACAGTATTATTAGAACTAGACCATTCGGACATAGACAAACCCATTGAAGTATCTTCACTATGTGAAGATCCTGTAATATGGGAATTTGAACGAGGTCTTACGACTACCTTAACTGTTCCATCAATGGTTGCCGAAGAACTCTGATTATCTTCAAGAAAAGTTGATTGCAAGTCATCTTGAAGAGTTTTGTTTTCGTCACTTGAGTCACTATTTTGCGTATTTTTACCTCCTGGTGTTTCAGTACTATCAGTAACTGTTACTTTAACCGCTTCTTCTGCTTCTTTAATTTCCATGTAATATGTTTCTACGTGACTAACTATAGGTGTCTCAAAAATTGGTGAACTTGGCGGAGAAGGCCAATCTTCAGAAGTTTGCAACTGTAGTCTCGATCTTCTACTTTTAGGAGATTTGCCATCATCATCAGTACCACCACGAGATACATCAATTGGAATATCAGGAAGTTCTGAGGAAGTCCTGCGATCTTCTGATACAGACAGTACTGCAGCTGCCGAAGGTGGATCAGATGACAAAGATGGCTGATGATCACTTGAAATTAAAGATTCATCGTCAAGACTAGGAGATCTTGAACTCGGCTTGAATGAATCTTCCATATCGCTTTTGTCTTGCTCCGAGGTGGTTGAACGCTCAGATATTCTTGAAAGTGTTCTTGACAATGAAAAAGCACCGTAGCTGGCGAGAATTTCAGGACCAATAGGATAAGCAAAACCACCTGGCATATCGACAAGATCATCTTGAAAACTATCTTCGTTTGGACCATTACTGTCCTCGGAATGAGATTGTTGCTGATTATCATCGTGCGGAATCCACCCTTCTTCTAAACTTGAACTACCTGAACTTTCTAGAGGAAAAGGTCTCCATGTAGAACCGTGTAATTCTGGTCTAATTGGTTGGGGGTAAACAGAGCTGCTACTACTTTCATCTTCTAACGAGGCCTCTTTTCGTTGTTCTCTTATCAATGCGATTTCGCGACGATCAACTATTTGTTGGACTTGGCCTATGCCTAAAGGGCGAGCTATAGAACATGAGCTTGAATCAGGATCTTCTCGATCTGGTGTCCACGTACTTGTTTCTTCACTTCTAGATCGTTCGGTACTGAGCCTTCCTTTTTTATCCACACTTAATCTATTATCGTCCGAATCTCCAGATTTCTGAGCTGGTTCATCTTCAGGAAGTTCTTCAGCACCATCCTCTTCTTCTTTACGCATTTCTAGGTACTCTGCTGTTAGCTCAACTTCTACTAAAGTTTTTTCATCCATTTTATCAACGCCGTAATCAGGAGAACTCATTTCACTGTCGATAGCTTGCATTTGTATTTGTGTATCCAAGGCATCTAATGTATCTTCACTTGTGTCACCAGAATCTAATCTTTTTTTTTCTTGATACTCTATTTCGTAAGTTTCTGGGTCTATTCCGTCATCTTGTTGATCGTCACTCTGATTTCCTTCATCATCAGAGCATTCTTCGATAGAAATTTGAATCGGTGACTTGGCCATGTTTGGACCATCTGGTGGGTAATCGCTGAAATCAGGAGTGAAAGTTCCTTCCCTACTTCTACTAGGCCCTTGACCCGGATCTTGGCTAGGGCTAATCGTAACATTTGGTAAATCTTCTATAAAATCTTTTGGTCTACTTTCAATTACTTTAGTTGTTTCTTTCTCTTTTTTTAATTCTTTCATTCGCTCTTCTTTTTCTTTTAATTTTTCCAATTCCTTTTCTCTCTCTTTTTCTTTTATTTTTTCAGCTTCCTTTTCTTTCTCAGCTTTTATTTGTCTTTCTTTTTCTTCTTCTTCCTTGATTTTTTCTTGCTTCTCTTTCTCTTTTTCTGCCTCAACAAATTTCTTTACAACTTCACTCATTCGTTTGTCAGATTGAATTTTCTTGAGAGAAAATTTTGGTTTACTTTTCACTTCTTTTTTACATTCTGTATTTGACTCGGAACTTTGATCAATAAATTTAGTTTGTAATCCATCCTTTACATCAAACGGAGGTCCTTTTTGCATAGTTGTGCTAATAATCTTTTTCTTAATTTCTGAATCATCCAGAATTAAATCTGGGCAAGGAGCTATGTCATTATTTTCTGTTAAAGGAGACTCCAGATATTGTGCTGAAGCTTCTGTGCTAGAATGAGAATCAGTAAGTATTTCTGGAACAGTAGTGTGATCTGTACTATCCGATTTCTCTTTGGAGGATGACGATTGCTGTTTTGGTAGTTTGGACGATTGAGCTTTTGCTGTAGGTTCATGATCTCCTAGTTTTTCTTTATCCTCTGCTTCTTCACTTACATCAACTGTATCATCTTTGCTTGAAAAGGCGTTTGCTGGTGGCAGTCGAGAGACAGATATAACGGGAGCATCTAATGACTTAGCTCTTCTCTGAGAAGTAGGTGACTGCGTAGCTCCTTGGCGTTGTAGAGCACCAATGCCACTACCTTCGGAGAGCCCAAGGCGAGCCCGAGCAAACAAAACAGGACTTTGTCCTGGCTTTCGAAGTACCACTGGAGATTTCTTAGCTTCTTTTTTCAGGTCAATAACAGACTTCTTAAAATCGGTCGATTGATCAGGCTCAACTTTGGCAACGTCAGATGCTGGAGATTTTTTCATTTCAGATTTTTTAGGTTGCAAAATTTCACGCTGTTTTGTAGAAATTATTTCATGTTTTTCTATTATAATCGTATCTTCTTGTTTTAATTCGTAATGTTCTATTGTTATTTCAGATATTTTTCTTTTAGGTGAAGATTTTGGTGACACTTTTGGGGATACTTTTGGCGATGCTCGTGGGGATACTTTTGGGGATGTTTTTGGTGAAACTTTAGGAGATACTTTAGGAGATACTTTTGGAGATACTTTTGGTGATACTTTTGGGGAAACTTTTGGAGAAACTTTTGGCGAAACTTTCGGCGATACTTTTGGAGAGACTTTTGGAGATACTTTCGATACATCAGACTTACAAATCTTAACGCTCACAGATCGTTTTGGAGACAGTTTTTCAAGCGAATTTTTTCTTTCAGTACTACCTAAACTTTTAGAAATACCAAGGGATTTTGGTCTAGTCTTTTCTTTTAAACAAGTAACAATTAATTTAAGTTCATCATCAACAGATGCGGACTTAGCCCGAGGTTTCTTTAAATCATCTTCCCTTGATAATGAAAATGATCTGTCTGATAATCTGCTCACTGATTTTGATCTTCCTTTTTGAATTATACTAACCTCAGGCACTATATCTGTAGAATCAATAATTATAATTTCTTGTGGCATTTCACCAAGTTTAAGTTTTGATTTATCTATTCTTGAACTTGAAGGTGAAGTTTTAATTTCTTTGGAACCGCTCTTTTTAAAGGGCGGTTTATCCCCTTCAAGAGATTTAGATTGCTTTTTAAAGTCCTTCTTTATGGGATCTGATTTCATTTTCTTTATTCTCTTAGGAGATAAATCTTGCGTAAAGCTCTTGTTTTCCATTTCAGGCGATAAAAGAGTATCTATAGGTGCTTTTTCTTCTGCTAATGATAGTGATTTAGAACGCAAGGGTTCGCCATGGGGTCTAAACATGAATGGTGTAAATTCAGGAACTTTAAGACAATCCAGTTCTAAAGCAGGTTTTACGGGTATTTCATCTAGAGGCAAGTCAGCGACAGGTTCAACAAAATCATCGTATCCAGTATCAATAATTTTAGGTCTTGATATCTTAGTGTTTTTACTAGCTTCACAAAATCTTGATTCTATTTTATCTAAAATTTCTTTTGTTTTTTCTGGTATACATGGTTTTTCCAAACCTTTAGGTTTCTGTTTCTTTGGAGAAGGAGGAGGTTTAGGAGAGGCTGGACCAGACATTCTACCGTCACTTTCATAATAAGGCTCGTCTCGAGAATGATCTGTTACGATCAGTCTACTAGGCTTAGGACGTGAAACTAGTGGTTTCTCTGGAATAGGTGGTTTTTTCACATATGATTGCTTCTTATCGGGATCTGGTATTTCGGGCAAAGGCATATTTTCTATGCTATCTTGTGGTTCTAAACTATCATCTGCAATTCCCATTTTTTCTTTCAATTTTTCTCTTCGTTCAAGCTCCTGCTTTATTTCCATTCCCACGACGCTAGCAAAGTTAAATTTGGATTTTTCTGACAGACTTGGGCTTCTAGAGCTAGAATCAGGAGATCGTCTTTTTTCCAGTGCAGAAATGATAGTCACAGTGGGATCGGTAGGAGACAGATGTTTTGGAGATCTCCTTTCAAGAGCCGAAATAAACGTAATATTTGGTTCAGTCGGTGAATGTTTCGTATGTTTTTTATCTAGGCTTAACGATTTAGGCCCGATCGTTTCTATAACAGACGGTTCCGTTCTAACCTTATCCAATGAGCTTGACTTTGGAGAAACCTTGTCTTTGACCTGCCTCGTGGGACTTACTTTGGGACTCCTGTCGGGAGAAATACTTGGCGACAATTTTGAACTTAAAATGCTCTTTGGTTTATCGGAAGGACTTAAAACTACTTTTGGTTTATCAGGACTGATGAGAATACTTCGAGGTTTTTCAGATGACAATATAACACAAGGTTTATCCGGTGAAGTTAATTTTGTTAAATCTATAAATGAAGCATCAGTCACAGGATTCAGTGGTAACTTTGGAAAATCTTTTGCAAGAATTTTTGCAGCTAATTTTCCAAGCTTAGATCCATCAGACTCAGATTTTTCGTCAGAAGCCGTGCCGTTCATGACATGACGCTTGTGAAGCGTATATGGTATATCTGTATTTGATTTTCTAGGTTGAGTTCCATCCGCAAACGCATCTTCGTCGCCAGAATCAGCAGGAGTAAGATCAATGGATTTTTGATGCATTAGCATGTGTCGTTTGCTGTTTGATCCAAGTCTTTGCCTGGCTGGGTTAGGATCACTCTTTGTTCTTTCAATAGGTATATGACTTGTTGCTGTCGGCTCTTCAGGGAATCCAAGGACAACTCCGCCGACTACTTTTGGATCATACTCGGTAAAGACAGCTTGAGGTTTAATAATATCTCTTTCACTCGAGGCACTAATTATAGTGTCAATCCTTGATTCTATAGTCTTTGTTTGACGTTCCTGCTTTTGACGTTCTTTTTCCCTTCTCTCCTCATCCTTTCTTGCCTTTTCTAAGCTTCTCCAATCATCTCTTTCTCTCGGTTTGGTTTCTCTCAGTTTTTCGATTTGCTCACTGTGCCGTCTCATTTCTTGATATTCTGCCATTGCATAATCATAATCAATACTCCTTTTCTCTTTCACACCAGTACAATCAAAACTCTTTCTGCTTTCCCGAGCTTCGCGAGAATCTGTTTTTTCTAAACTTTTACGATCATTTCTTCTCTTCTCTTTTTTATTTCGTTCGTATTGTTCAAATGAACTAAATCGTTCAATAGCTTTTGGATCGAAGTCGAAAATAGATCTTTCTTTATCGATTCTATCCGCACTTTTATTTCTAGGTTTGCCGTCAAACGGGCTGCTCAAACCACCAGAATATCGTCGATCAAAATATCTTTGCTCGTGCTCTGACAATGGACTACGTCCCGGGCTACGCCTCGAATCCAAACGTTCAATACTACGCTCTCTTCGATCGCGCAATTCACGTTGACGATGATTTCTGTGACTCCTGTTGTCAAGATTTTCCATACTTTTACGAAGCTCGCGTGTATCCAGCTGTTCAGCACTTCTTCCCCGGTAATCACGAAAATCGTAGCGGCAGCTAGAGCGTCTATCTTTACCGAAGTCAAGGCGCTCAAGACTTCGCTCGCGTGCGTCAAGTCGTTCCATACTTCGACGCAACTCCGCATTACGCCTAGTTTCTCTAGAATCAATTCTTTCAATGCTTCGTCGCTCGCGCGATTCGCCCTTTTCAATGGTTCTACGCTCGCGTGAGTCCATTTTTTCCAGTTTCCTAATTTCCCTCGAATTATCGCGTTCCATGCGCTTGCGCTCTCTTTCCTGCATCTTGGACAAAATCTTTTCGACTTTCTTCTCGGCCTCTCTGGCCTTTTTCTCGCGTGCTCCCTGAGCTCTGCCTAAACTACCGGTCTCCACGTAAGGACGTGGGGGTTGATTTTCTTCCAAACTGGTTATGCTTCGCGCTCTAGTCTGTCTACCTGAATATGGTGCCCTATTTAAGTCTACCGGGCTGAGATCATCGTCAATTCGCGATTTCGGCCGCATAATACCTTCATCCCGCAGCACCTCAGAATCGACGTGCGTTATCTTGTGTTTTGACTTGAGGCTTTTGAGTTCATTTAATACTGTCATTTTCTGCTTTTGAACTTGCTGAACGACAGGATCCACTTTATTGGAGTCCTGATGAGTGAGTTTAGTGCTTGGTTGTTTTTCGATTGAACTGGCATGGCGCGTCTCAAACTTTCTCTCTATCTGCGTATTTGACCGTTGAATTCGCGATTCCATGACGATGATCTCCTCCTCCGTGCGGGTAGTCGACGCCGAGTACCGATCAACCGATTTTGCGCTTTTTGAACTCTTAATTTCCGCGAGTACTGACTTAAATAAGTTTTTGTCTGTAGAACGAATCGATCTCTGCTTGATGAAGGAATCGGTTTCGGAATCCATTTGGAACATCTCCGGCTCGATGCCTTCATCGCTTTGATCAGAAAGCGGTTCGTTCTCTTCGCGGGGACTCGAGTACGACTCGGGATACTCGAACTCGTTCTCGCGCTCCAGAAGCTCGTAAGAATCGTGGGACAAATCGTCGTGAGAAAGGTCGCCGGCCTGTGCCGATCCCTCGTGCCCCGACTCGGTGGATAACGAGGACGCCCCCGGATAAGAGCTGCTGTAGATCTTGTCGGGTACGGAATCGCGATCCAACGAGGGGAGTTTCGAGCTCGCTGCACTGTACGAGCGATGGGTCACGTTGTTGTCAAGCTCGCCCGGGGACGGCGAGTGGAACGCATCGATAACCGAGTCCGATTCCTTCGTCGATCGCTTGCCCGAGTCTTCGAAGCTCGTAACGTAAAGCTCGCGACAGCTTGCCGAGCGCTGCCACGAGTACCTCGGTAGGGGTCGCGGGCCCGGGAATTCAGGGGGACTGCTGTTAGAGGGGCTGATACGACCTGTTGATGAAATCCTGGCTTGCTGCTGATGTTGTTGTTGTTGACTGGTAACATGCAATGGTACTTGGCCCTGGGTGTACGGTGTGGCTGGCGAATGAACGTCGATAGAGGTGAGCGTCCGATAGGACATAGCTGTGTCTTCGCGACGGTGACTCGTCCCGCCCATCGAGACACTCGTCACAGTCGTCGGAGAATCCAGTGTCATCGAACCGCATGACAGAGACAGAGCCGGCGTTTCCAGTGCTACAAGCAACGACGATTCGTCAATTTTGTTTGTAAATCAAATGGGTTTAATCTTATGATGATATATTGTTTCGTTTTTATAAAACTTGAAATTGTGTTCGAAAATTGAAATTGCACCTTGCCTAACTTGATACCTACTCTGTATTGACAGAAGTCCCGGTTGACTTTGAGAGATCGATAGAATTTCAATTTTATTCCAATGATTATTTGATTAAGCTTCTACAGATTTATTTAAGATTTTATTTAAATTCAATACTACAAGTGGTTTCTCTCATAGCCAGTGATACTCTAAATATAGGCAAAAAGCAATATTTTCAGTAAATAAGCCGATTGTCTCCTACGTCACACTACTTTAACTACACTACCAGTGGCAACTCATATTTACAATAATCAGATATTGGCAAATAAGAATCACCATTTCACTATAAACAAAAGTAAACGACAGGTGTTAAACAATAAAACGTACAAGTAAACAATAAAATCAATAGTAATAACTTAGAATTAAGAAACTTAAAATATAAGATGGAGTTTAAGCGTTTTTTTTTCATTTTTTTTAGTGTTCAGTGGTTAGTGTCGCTCGTGGTACATACCAGGATCGCCGAGGGGCAGGAGGGGGTGGGCAGAGATGCTGGAGCTGCCCAAAAGGGAGCTGCTTGATGTGGCCCCTCGATAGCCTCCCCCCTCCGAGCCCTGCAATGCCCTACCACTGCTAGTCTGCCGGAACGAATTGGACCTGCGAGCAAGAGAGAGTCAAGTTCAGCATCAGACCTAACGCTACCAATTGTTTGTTTAATCTTTCTTTTGTTGTTACAACATATTTTTTCATGAGAAACCATGATAAATGCAAAAATACTTGAATTTACCCTCCTCAAAAAAACTTGCAAAAAATTTCCACAAGCCACTTCGATCTTTTGGTTCAGTAGAAAAGCTTGTGCGAGTTGGTGTGATTAATTAGTGTCTTTGGGTGACTTTGTTGAGCGAATAAATCACCGAACAAAGTAACCATTAAACTGTTAGTGAATCCTCATGCTCCTGTCGTAATTGCATCGCGAATTATCGCAAATAAGTTAGTAAATCAAGTAGCAAAGAGAAGGATTAAGTTTTAAGTATATTATAATATCAACGGCTCATGATAACGACGTAGAACAAACGGGTACGTGATATAAACGTGAGTGAGAGAAAAAATTTGGATCTAGAGATCAAACTACAATACTAAATCGAAATACTAGTCATCGAGATAGTTTTAACAGGTAATGCTATATATTTTAGTTTAATAATCTCGAGGGTTCAGTGAAAGTTTGTGATGTGTGTGACAGATTGGATTTACGGTTGTGGTTGCGACGTTGATCATATATAATAATTACGCTAATTGCTAGATAATAATAAAGGTCACATCGACATATGAATATATAAAAAAGAGAACGTAATTGGCAATATAAGTGTATAATATATAAAAAATATTGACGGAGGGTATAACATTAATGATCATTCGGGTTGTATCGTGCCTGATGGTGAGCCTGACTCCCCGCCACCCCTATTCGAGCAGGCAACACTGACAAAGAAACGGGATAATGCAGAAAAGTAACTAACTTGTGGAAAGTGCACATAAGTCTCTCTCCTGTGTTTCATTGTTTGGTTGTTTATTTCTTGCGGAGAAAAATATTCTTTCAGATGCAATCACGACTAACATGAATGAATTTTATAGACACAAACAACAACATTGAAAAAAAACACTATTCACATCGATAAATAATATTTTCGTTAAGTGATATATCATTTTCAACATTTAGAAAAAAAACATTCCTTTAAGTTTAGATTCAACGGACGTCATCTACTTCACATTTTTAGCGCTTAGTTATTTGCTATCCGTTCAATGCAATTGATCCATTACCTTTCAACTATTTGTACTTCTACTCGATTAATGCACGATAGCAATCGATAAAAGCTTCACTCTATATTTTTCTCCGCGCAAAATAAATCGAAGCTCGACGTATTTGTGCACCGAACAGTAACACACCAGGAAATATACACAAAAGGGAAAAAAAAACATGATCACAAAAGATACAACGTCGAGCTTCGACGAGCTCAAGGTGCGACTCGCTGTGCTGCAAGGAGGTGAAATCAAGAATAGAAAAGTCGACAGAACAGTGGCCACCTGCTGTTGGGTCTACGGCGAAATCCCTGGCTTTTGCTGTTTACGAGATTCTGCGACGAGCCTCGGTTGACTTTAGACAATTATATACATTGATTCTGTTTATCTTTTGAGCGGGGGCATACTCAATGGTACTCATGCACTAGCTACTTATAAGAAACGGCAAATCACTCGGGTGTCAAGAAACCCGGTTTAGAAATAAATGGTGGACAATTACAAGTTTTTGGAGGAGGATGTTAACTAAGCTCACCTTTGGAAGGTCTGCCGCTTCACGTAGTTATTGCGGACGAATTCCACTATTTGTTTCTGAGTCTTGCCGCTATACCTGTAAATTTAAATATTCATTTCGTAGAATCGTACGCCTTGAATAAAAGATGTTCTCGTCAATTTTAAAATTTTTATTCGAACACTTAGTATCCCTTGGAAGGTTTAAATAAGTTCGGGGGCTTACCTGAAGGAAGATCCACGACTGAGGACTCGAGTTTTTTGCCGCGTAACTCTCTTAACTACGGAACAGCGGAAGAATCCATGATTTTCCACGCATTTCTTCCAAAAGTTTTTACATTCGTTGCGACCTTCGAAGAAGAATTCGACTGTGTCCTTATAGTAACCCTGAAATACGCAGACTTTCAGAAATGGTCGAAATTTTATGCTATAATAAATTTAACGTATCAGATTTGAAAACTCACATAGCCTTCCGGATGAAGTTTAATCAGAAACTTCTTCCTTTTAAAACTAATTTTTCTTATTTTCGCCCAACTAAAGGTATTAATTTTTGTATAATGTTGAAAGACTATGATTCCCATATGTGCCACAGCCAAATTCAACGGCACTCCTTCGTGATCCTAAAACAGTTAATAGATTATTAGTGTAATCTTTATTAGTAATACTGAAGAAAATCAGAAAACAAAATTTACCTTTGCAGGGTGCATTTTTATTCCATAAAGTTCGCAACGCCGAGCAGTTTCCAACAGATTCAGATCTGCTTCCGCAGGTGATTGGCCCCTAAATAAAGTAAAAATAATTTTATTACTTTTCCATTAGATAATTAACTGAAAACATTCATAAAGCATCGAAGAGTTTATGTTTGAAAACTTTATAATTTACTTTACTCCATTTAATTTTGCGAAAAATGCCTGAAATGCCTTTTACGTTTCACCTAATTAAGGAAATATTGAAAAAGAACTTTAATTATGATGTTAACGTTAACATTAATAAAGTAATTTCCAAGAGAAACGTAAATAATTATTGCTCAGTTAATTTCAGATCCGCCAACAATTTTAGCAATTTTTTACACATATATTTCAGTCTAATTTTTGGAATTTCTTCCCACTCGTAGTCTCGCTTAATCTTTCCATAAATCAATTGCACCAGACAAGGCTAGGATAGGAACGCATCGGCATTCCGAGCGCGTCTTTTACGTAACTGCAACGTTGCGAATTATTATGCGGAAGGCGCGTCTCGTTCAGTCATGCAGCGACAACTTACGCGTGTTTTTTGTGATTCTCCATTATCCGCCGTTCCAGCTCGTTGTCCTGATGCGGCACGAATTTGTACGTTGACAAGTACGTGTGATCTGGGTAGTCCTCGATGACGTAGTCCCCGCATTCAGCTATTGTCAGAAAGAGTGCCGATTCGAATTAAAAACATTTTTGATTGAACAATCTGTTCAACGTTTCTTAGATTTAAATTAGTGGAGGAGTGAGAAAATGTTGTTTGCAAAATCATTTGTTAAAGTATCTTTTGCAGGCAACGAAGGATAGAGATTTTTTACTGTCGCTGAATTTCGTACTACTAATTTGCACATACCATTCCCAATAATTATTTGATACAAGTATAAAATTTAACTACTTCGAGTTTTCGAAGTTCTATAATATTTGCTTCACATCTCTGCGATGTCACTGAACCTCTAAATCATACTCTACAACCCTAGACTATGAAGCATTTGGCAATCTAGAAAATCAGTCTCACCCCAATTCGACATTCCCTAGTTATAATTGACAAATAGCATCAATCATTCCCAATTAATTAAACAGCTTTCTCGCCACTCACAGTCCAAACCGACCTCCATTCGCCCCCTCCACCTCCACCCACTGTTTTTACCGACATTGTAAATACAAATCGTGATTTCTTGAGTCTCCCTCGCGGCAGTCAAGAGCGGAGAGGCAGCCAGTCCGCAGACCCATTTAGAATTCACGTATCGTAGGCAGCTCGGGTATTGTGCGAGTTATGAAAGCCAATGCTTCCACAATGGCCTTGCGACAATGAGCCAATTGTGCCCTGGGATTGAAGTAATCAAGACATCCGCGCCAGTTCGCGAGCACCGCCGAACGCCACGCCGAACAGCTGCCAGTTGGAGCCGCTCTCGGGGACCGACACGACGACGGCTTTAAAAGTTATATACGACGCGCTCGATTTAATGCGCAGCTTTTCGTCGCTATAAGCGAGAGAGCGTTTTGACGAGCGTTACATGCGTTCTGATTAGGGAGCTTTGTGCGCCGATATTTTTGTGTGGCTGCCTCTATGCCTCGGACTCGTTTACTTCAATTTTCATTGGTCTAGTTAGATTAGCTTCGAAGAAGCACTTTTCTGAAGCTCCGAGTCACAGTTGTGGATCTGTGCATATCGGTCGAGTAATTTTTATGGTTTATTGTAACATTTGTTATTTCTATAGTTTTTTTATTTTAATCAAAGGCTAAATGAAAATATATACGCATATTTGCCGTTTAAAAAATTCACAGAATTTGATTCTAGAAATTTTAATGTATTAAAGTACTACTTCCTCCTCTTCGCAGCTTAATTCAATTATGCAATGTAGAAAAATATCGCTGATTCGCTCTTCAAGCTTCTTCAGCTGCAAATGTTATTGAGAATGATATTTCCGTTATGACTTCAATTATCCGCTCGCTCTGAGCTGATTACCCCATTACAATGTAGCATTCAGATTTATAGTATCAATCTCAATGATAGAAACAAATTTCTCCCTTCGTCCCATTTTAAATACGCTATATGCAAAATATACCCAACGCTCCAAGCTGCAAACTCCCTTAGCCCGATAGATAGCAATTTACGAGGCGACGAGCCTTTACCAGCCTCTCGCTCTGACCTCCATTTTCGTCGAGATTAAAAGAACCGAAAAAAGAGCATCCAGCGACAGACACGGGTCAAATTTATTCTAACGAAATCAATAACGCTCGGCAGAAGAGGAGATAGACAAAAAGAGAGGATGGGTGCACAGAGGGAGGGGGGGTGAGAGATAAAAAAAAATGAGCCGGGGGGGCCCATTTTTGCATTGCAAAGCGGCGCCGTTGCGCAAACTGACCTTGAACTATATAACTGGCCATCAAAGCGGCAGTGTTGTCGTTGCACTGGAGCAGACCCTGCGCCAGATCGCGCTTGATTTGCAGGCAGAACAAATATCTCGTGAACTCCTCCTCGAGCTGCGCCGGATCGGGCGTGTAGAACTTGACGCAGAACCTGAGGAGCGGATCGACCAGCGACAGCCCCACTTGCCTGCAAACTGGTTTCTCGAGATCCAGCCAGTACTGCTCTCGAATGAGTGAGTGCCGAGAACGAAAAAAAAAATGCGCAAAGGGGGACCGATTAAAATCTGAGGGATGCACAAGCGCGCGCGCCTTTCGCGCCGTCTTTGGCTGCTTAGGATTTTTTGCTCGAGGCCGTTGCTCGACTTTGAATTTAAATCGAATTCAAACGCGGTGTTATTTCGAGAGAAGTTATTGTTGCAGCTTTTTAAAAAAGCTTTAAAACAGCCGGTGCTTTTACGTTAAAAAATTATAGATTTTTTTAATAAAAGACTAATTTATCAGTCTAACTGAACGTAAAAAATAGTGGACACGATAATGCACTTTATAAAAGCAAATTTTTTTTAACATAAAATTACTAGTTTCTGAAATAGTCGTTCAATTGAAATTAAATTACAAATTTTAACGACCAATTTTGAACCGGCTTATAATTCCAAGAAAATGTCTGTAAGCATGTCGCTTGTTTAAAAAAAGCAAATAATAAATAATTTTATCCTCAAACACAATTTTTTGTTGGTCTATTTATCGGTAATACTTTGTCAATCAAGAAAAAAAAGTTAGCCTCAACGCAGCCTTGCTCGAGGTGTTAAGCGGAAAAAACGTTTGACCTTTTTGCATGAACTGATAAAGAGGCTTTACACCGTCAGGAAATATTGCAATTAGCTTTTTTTACCTTAGTTCCATTAGGCTCCTGGTACTCAAGACCGAAATAGTCCGCCTCTAATAGATGCAGTTGTTTGCATACTTGATCGAACAACACCCTCCCTAATGCCTTTGCCTGGAAAAAAAAAACGGAAAAAAATTAGGAAATTAGATCCTGATGATTATCCGAGATTAAAAGGAGGTTTTTAAAATATTGTAAAGGTAAAACAGTGTTTGCTAATTTACGTAATGTAAGTTTTTGCAGAAATCGTGTTTATGAACGATGCTGATGCATTCTCACCAATTAAACTTCGTTATGATAGTTATTGTCTTTTTTTCCTCGGTCTAACCTTCAACCTAACTAATTGTAAGCAAGTCCAAATTACTGGAATAAGTGACTTATGCTTGTTAATTTTTGTTTTTTGAACTGTCTTTTTAATCTTCATTATGGGTGCGGGAATAAAAACTTTCTTGTTTCTTCTCGAGAGGTTTTAAATCACAAGATGTTTGGATAAAAATAAATAAAAAAAATGACTGCATCTTCTTTCTCAACTCTTCTTTGAATTTGTGTTAGTCGTAGTCTAAATCCATAATTTTCTCTTTTCTACTTCGTTTCCATCACACTTGAATATTTCAAATTAAGTCTAATAACATACGTACAACTTTAACAAATACAATCTTCTTACATATATATTAAAGTTTCACGTATTAAATTTTCATTTAACTTTTAGTGTTTCATAAAATTATGTAAAAATTATTATTTTATATTTTCTGCGTAAAATAGTTTGTTCTACAACAATTGCTATAAATTAAGTTCTTGAAAAATTTGATATTTATGCATACTAGATGTTATGCCAAAATTCTGCGTTTATTTGAAATCTATATTCCGATGACTATAACTCATAAGATTAAGTTATTAAGATTCATTCTCAGTACCAGCAATCTCCAAAATCTGTATTCCCACAATAAAGTTTACATATTTTTATTATTCTATTATTTTCCTCTAATACAACCCAATAAAATAAAAGCCGTAGTAATCGATACCAAGCTTGTGCAGTTCAAAATCTCCCCGCAAGTCAACTAGCTTAGCGTTCCCGCAACTGCAAAGCCAACTTGACTAGTTGAGTAATAAAATTACATCGATTGGCCGTTTGTCAGGGCACGGTTAACGCCTGCGGTGTGTCTCGATGCAAATCGTCCGGCTTGAGGCCATAGCGGTGACAACGACTATTTGCAGCTAATCAATATTGCAGGGCGCGCGCGCGCGGGCTCGCGTCGCGTCTTGCACAGAGAGCGGCATTACACACACGTTGTGAACTTGGGCGGAAACCGATGCGCATTATGCGCTCTAATAGTTGCACCCTTGCGCGCAAAGCGGAGAAGCGCGCGCCGGTTGAAGTTTCAATTTATGCAAGGGGGATAAAAAGGACGCGTTTCCGCAGCAGCAGCCCGCCGTCGAGGCGAAATATCGTTCTCGGGTAAGAAAAAAATAGATCGGTCTTTCAGCCGAGGAGCTTGTGGGAAAAGAGATTTGCGCTGCTTTCAAACGAGTTGGGATTTGCAGTGTGTCCTTTCTGATGTTAACGCATTTTCAGAGGAATTTATAAAAGTTTATAGCATCTTTTTCGACGTTTGATTTTCGCACATTTTGCTTCTTCCGTGCTTGTCGCGCTTTTTTGTAAGAGAAAATTACATCAATTATCATTCAATAATATTTTACGAAATTATGAACGTTAAGGAGAATTTACCAGGAATTCCATCGATTTTTAGTTTTATATATATTTTACATGCAGTACGTGCAATCAAAACATTATGTATTAGTTTATACGAGCCTGTTCGAGTTTTATTACTAAATTTATTTGCGTATTAAATATGAGGTTTATTTCATAATAATATCAGGAAATACTGTTCCGTTATTTTTGATAATGTTTAGACTCGCTATAAATGGTTTGCAGTCGGCATGTTCTACATACCGCCAATCTTTATATTTCTCACGTGATCGACCGCACGTGGTGAAGCAGTTGTAACACGCAAGTAATTAAGTTCCTTCGAACAATTTTCAAAAGCAAAGGCAGGAATTTGCTGTACTCTGCGGTATTTATGTTTTTTGTTCGTTGCAGTATGTGGAGTTCGAAAAAGTTATGTTTTTCTAAAAGCTGGTTATTTTTCAGAAATTGAAGCATGAAAAATATATTTTCACTGCCCCGGAACGCAAAGCGTACATTTTTACTCCACAACGGAACAATTTCATTCATATTAAAACAAGTTTGCATAGAAGTGTACACAAAACGTCGACCTAAAGTGTATTGAATTTTACGAGAATAATAATTCCAATTTGAGCAAAGTTTATTTTCCAGCAGAAAGTGTAACACGAAAACAACTTTAAACAATGCATTTTAAAGTGCTTCTAATTTTAAAAAAAGTTTGTTTTAAACAATAAATCAAGCAAGACCTGAAAATTTTATAAAAATTTCTACGTGTCAAAAACCAACAGATTTCGCATACTAGACTCTATGATATTAGAATTTTGCAAAAACTGCCAACTAATTAAATTATTTTGTTAAACTTTACAAAAGTGTCAAAATGCCAGGGAGCCCGACAAGGCAGAGTAAGATTCACATAATACTTAAATACACCTCCAAGAAATGAAATTCCAAGAAAGGAAATTCCCCCCATTTCTACAAAATACCTCTCAAACGCAGCGCGATGCACTCGTTAGCGCACAGTTTATCGCGCCCGAGAGCTCGTCGCGAAATCGAGCCCGCCGCAAAAACAAAAAAAAAAGCGCTCATTGGCCCGAACAAAAGAACCGCGTGGAGAGAGCGGCAACAAAACGGAAAGCCTGAAAAATGTTTACGCGCTCGAGTGATCTTAATCGGCTCCGCGGAGGAAGAACAACGCGCGGCGAGAAATGACGGAGAGAGAGAGAGAGAGAGTGAGAAGAAAAGGCCGCGCGCGCCGCGCGAAAAGGATAACACAAAAGAAAAGGGCGAAAAAAGCAAGACTTTTCCCGAGCGACACAAAGTTCCGGTCGAGAGCCGACATTAAGCCGTTCAATGTGAAAAGACTTTTATGCGCGAGACGAGGAGAGAGAGAGAGAGAGAGAGAGTCTGCGGAAGGCAGCCCGGCCCACGCCCCTTGACCCCGATGTATATATACGCGGAGCTCGGGGTGGCCGGAAACTATCGCACGTGGGACAGGCCGCCGGAGAGCGCCGCGGAGAGGGAATATAGTTCCGAGAAACGCGTAATACCTTCCTTCTCTGGATTCGATCGATTTTTTTTTTCGTTTTTTTTTCTTTTGCGAGCGACGATTTATCCGCGAAAATTGCTGGAAAAGCGTCGAGGACGGGTTTGTTCTCTTTGCAACGGTGCTGCCTTTTTGTAGCGGAGGAAAATGTTTGGATAAACCGTTTTCTGCGTTTTTTCTCTTTGTACTAACTGGCAATCTGGCTTGGATCGAAAGTTTTTCAGATTTCGAATCTTTAGAGTAAAAACTATTTTTTATTATTTTTATGTTTTTGCAAGACTGACAACAGCGTGCTATTAAAATTGCGAAAATTCAGTTAAATTTAAACTCTCTCACGATCTTCCCCAAATCAGGCTTCTTCTCAAAAGCGAACCCATTGATTTACGGGCGCATCAATTTATTACCAACACAAACACCCGAGCGAAAGCCCCCATTATCGGCAAACGTCGTCGAAATTGATTAGCAATCAAATTATCCAAGCTGCATCCGCGCCGATAACAATCGACCAGCTACTTAAAAGCGCTTGCATCTCCGGCGATTCGATTACGGCCTAAGCCCGGCGGTTCGGTTTTAAAAGAAAAAGCCCCAAAAACTGCGAGCGCATCAGAACGCCAACCGCCAGCCCGTATATAGGTGGTTAGCCAGCGTTAAAGTGCCAGCGCAGCAGATTGAACGTAAATCAATTCTCCGCGCCTCTCCGGTTTTGCGTTCATTAGGCGCTGACTCGGTCTTGGTTATGCGCGTTACGTATATTTTAATAAGGCTTAGCGAGTTCGTTTTAGATGCTATAGTTTCGACTGCGATTCGGTCGCGTAAAAACGATGGTGACGATTGGTGGATTTTTTGCCGAGACGAGAGATGACAAAGATATATAGGAGTGAATATCGTTATTAAAAATAGCTTTGACTCATGGACGTATAAGAAGAGATGAAGGCTTACTCACCAAAGTGTTCTTAATTAGCGGAATGTAATTATATTGGTTAGGAGCGCAGTTTTTATGCGAATTGAAAAAAACCTTTGTGCAGTTGAAACCGTTATCTTTGGCACGGAACCGGTGTTTTTCGACTTCAGGAATCTAAGCATTTTGTTGCCAAGTGAATTCTTTCTTTTGCAATTTCGAGCGTTAAAGTTAAATAATTCAAACGAAACCGACGCTGTTCAGATAAAATACATTCAGCCGAGTTATTTTCACGAATAAAGAATTATCTTAATAAACAAAGAGCAACAAAGAAAACGGTAGCTCTCGGGACAAATAAAGCACTCGGACTCGAGCTCTTCTAAACGACTTCATATGCAAATCAGATACACATTTAGATAAACTAAAGCTAAATCATCCAGCTGCGATAAGACCGCCCCGCCACCTTTCGCCAATGCAAATGGGGTGCAGTTCTGCTAAAGCTGACGTCACGGGCCTTTTTGAGGAAGCAGCCCGAGACGAAACGTCGCGCAGCTCGTTTGCGCCAAAGCACCCACACACGGCAAATCGAGCATAAATCAATTCCCAATGCGGTTTATTCGTCGCGCCGCTAATGCAAGCACGCAAGTAATTCCCGTTTACGGCGGATAATCGCCGAGTTTTATTTACAATATAAAGTAGCTAAGGCCGGTAATTCATAGGCCGATTAAAGCGGAATTATCAATTTAAAACGAGGGGGTTTAGTCTCATTACAAAGGACGGCGAATTAAAGCGAGATTTAGGGGCCTCGGGGGCACATGTTCCTGGCATTTTATCTCGAGCACACGTAAAAAGCAAGTGCCTCCCGCTTCTTCGCAAATATTGAACCACTCGCCTGTATCCGCGCGGCAGTCAATAAAAAATTTGCACCAGACCTTCTGCCAGGATAAGAAGAATCGCGGCGGGCACGACGAGGGCCTCGAGTCTCCTCCAGAGATGTTCCGGCGTCGAGCGCCGCGTTTCGCCGCGTTGGCAAAAAATAAATTTCTCCGGCTCCGCAGCCAAATGCTCGCGCGAACAACGGCTCGAGCGGTAAATCGATAGATTTTATTGATTAGAGATATTTTTAAACTCGACTCTACAAAACAAATGATTGGCTTTCGCGTTCTCGGTAAATTGGGTCGATTTATTTTGAGCTTGCTGAAATTTGGTCTTGATTTTTTATCGAACAATTATACTGACAATCGAAATTCTTTTCGAATCCAAAAAAGAAACAGCGCAAAAAAAACAGTGAGCTTTCTCGGAAAGGAGCCGTTCAATTATCTTGGTAAAATTCAATGTAGGACTAAACTCGCAACAATTACAGGAACGAGCGAGCTACTCAATTTACCAATTCGACATCCATCTTCATCCGGAACTAAATAATCCGGAGCTCTTCAGCGACCGTTAAGCGCGCGATAACGACTTTAATTTTTACGAGGCCTATAAAAGCACACCGAGCAGCGCCGCCGCCGAGCGTTCCGTCAATCCCCCCGCTCCGAAAAAAAAGCACCTCGTACACCGTCAACGGCAGATTTTCGCTCGGAAAAAGGCCGCTAAGCACAATGCATAAATTCGCTCGGGGCGGGAGAAAAAGACGACGGCCTTGACTTTTCTCCGGCGGCTCGTAAATTTCGCCGAGCCGCGCCGCGAGAGCGGTTTAAAAATTAATCCGGCCGCGAGCTGCCGAGCGCCTCGGAACACGTGTTTGCCATTCGCGCGAGGGAGTATATGGAACTGTGCAGTCGTTGCGCGCGCGACTTCGTAAAAATGCATCTCGCTGCTCGCGCTTATAAGCGGGAATAATCTAATCCCGCCTGCCTGCCGAGAGACCGGCTTATTTTTTTCTTCGCCGCGGCAGCATTTTTATCTTTTCGGGGGTTTTCGGCCTGCGAGAGAAAAATTCAATTGAAAGTTTTAATCGGATGTTGGGGGATGAGGGAAAGTGTCGCGTTTACTTTTTTAATATGTTGAAATCTCAATTTGAATATCTGGGAAATTGAAGAGCCTCGAGTTTTTCATTAAGATTAACGAGCGTTGCGCGTATGTTTATCGCGTGTTTTTTTTTTTAAAAAAAAAAAGCATATTTTCTATTCACGAATAAAAATTGAGGCTAGAATAAAAAATTGTTTCTGCATATGAATAAAGTCCATTAAAAAGTAGGGGATCAGCAAGAAATTTTTATGACAGCTAGATAAACGATTTTAATAGAGCATGAAAATTGTTTTAAAATAAAATTCAAAAAATACTTTATACGAGACAGTAAGCACGTCGGATTTTGAAATATTTTATCGGCAATTCTCGGAAAGTGTACTTTCAAAACTCTATACGCATCAAACTGTAAGACGTATTGAAATAGTTATAAAAATATTCGACCGTAAATGTTATTCTTTCAATAAAAAGTACAGTTCAAAAATTTATACTCTGACATAAATTTCCATCAACCCGAATACCCGACCTTTTTTCTGCAACGCGTCTGTACAACAGCTAGTACATTTATTAACAAATATATCTAAATTTTGACGTACATTGCAAAAGCATTCTAGAGTGCAGTCTCTCCTCTGCCACATGCCCGAGTTCGAGCGAAGACGGAGATAATATTCCTCGAATGCTTGCTTGCATTTGAGAATGCAGCTACGGTTGCTTTTGATGGATCAAAGACACGTGCGCGGTTTTCGATTCCGAGGCCGGGGCATTTACTCAAAATGGGTCGGATGATATTTTTTTAAAAGCTCCCCGGCAAAGCTGCTTTCGCCTTTTGCGAAAATTCCTTTTCCGATATCGCTGGTATCGGAGAAGAGTATTTATATAAATGTGGCTGAAAGTATTGTGCGTGGCCTTGTATTTTTGGAAATAAATATCGCCAAATGTCGGTAATTAAAGAAAGTATAAAATAAAAACATAGCTCTTATTTGACGGAATTCGGGAAAATTCAACTTAATTTTTTTGTTTGAAATTCGTGATATCAAACATGCACTTAGAAACTTTAGCCAGTCGTAAGCATAATATTTGACTTATACTTCCTTTATGTTTGAGCTTTTTAATGGATTAATTTTACTCAGTGTTTAGTTTCAGAACCTTAAAAAACAATAATTTAAAATATCATTTATAAATTTTAAGATATGTTTTGTCAAAGAATTCGAAACTTGTATTTGCAATAAGTATTGGTGATATTACTGCTACATTTTTAATACAGTTGAATAAAAAAATTTAATCAAAGTAGGATTTTCATTTGATTTGCCTGGGCGATCGAAGGTTCAAATGGAAATAAAAACCGCGTAACCTAAATTTTCAATTTTTACGACGCAAAGTATTGCAAAGGTCACTTTACGTTTTCAAAGCCTTGAACTACATCAGCTGTAAAAACGATTGAGTTCCTTATTTTCTTCTAGCAACGTTATATAAATAGCAGCGCATTGAAACAGATTTTATTCAACATGATATATATTTTTATTGTTACTTCATTGTTTAATTTGAATAGAAAATATCGATAACAGGTTACCGCGACAACGCCAGAGACTTTTCTCGCTTTCGAGAGCTTGTTAATTTCATTTTCACTCGCGCCTCGACATTGTCCAATACAATCCGATGAATCCCCCTTTGATACCGACACGCGATGAAACCAAATGAAATCAAATAAAAATCTGACCTAGTTTTTATAATAAAAAAGGCCAAATATATATTCAGAATAATTTTTTCGCGAGGAATTCATCGACCGGCAAGAACAATTATTATCCTATTCAAATAAAATAAATGTAGTCTAGACAAAATTTGATACGAAAGTGTACACTTTCTTAGAGTAAGAAAGTTACGTTCAAGGCGCAAGAGATACCATTTCTCCGGAAGCGGCGTAAACTTAAATTCTCCTCAAATCGTTCTATTCTCTCATTAAATACAAAACCAGCTCTCAAGCCCGAATAATCGTTCGATCCATCGAAAATTCGCGACGTCGTCCCTCCGAACAATCCGACCCACTTCTCGTCAAAGTCAAAAGCCCACCCCCGGCCCCGCTCGAAACTCGAACCGCATTACAAACTGCAACTGAAACAACAACAACGGGCAGCTCTCCCTACCTGTACTTGGAACATGGTGATGGAGTCGTCGAGCATCTGCACCCTGAAGGCGAGCATCTTGCCGGCTTTGCGCGGCGTGGTCGGCGGCGTGCGGCTGCCCCCGTCCACGCCCGCCGGCGTCGAGTGGCTGTGCGGCATCTTCGTGGCAACAACGCTCATGCCGTAGTTCTCTGCGTCGTTCATCTTCCCAGCTCGGACATTATTACTGGATTCCGCCCGTCGCTTATTGCCTCTTGCTTTCTCTCTCTCTCTCTCTCTCTCTCTCTCGTTCTCTCTCTCTCTTGCTTCTCTCGATCCTCTCGGCTACTCTCCGCTGCTACGTCGACATCTGCGAAACAGAAGGGGTGTTTTTTTTTTAATATCCGGAAGAGGTTTGTTTGGGGCTAAACAACTTGGTTGGGGGATAAGATCGGTTGCGTGCTGCGGCTTTATGCTTAGTAGCTGGGGTAATTAGAGAGGAATTTAATTAAGGACTTTTTTATATTATGTAGACTTATATCAAGGGAGAACTTAACAGTTTCGGGATTATGAAAAATTAATGAATGAATATATTGAGGTTTTGTTCTTTAGCGAAAGAAAATATATACTCACGCGCAAAAATGAATATGAATGAGCGTAGAAAAATGTGAGGCTAGAATCGACAGTGAGTAAGGAACAGTTACTCAGTGAAGGCTGTCACTCGACTGAGCAAGCTTTTCGCAGCTGCCAAATGAAAATTCGATGGATGCTTAGGAAAAGAAAAAGTTGTCCCTACCCGAGTACTTTTATTGCATTTAGAGGGCGTCGGTCGGCAGTGCCGAACGGTCAGCAGGCACATGGATTTTCATGACCTGGGCAATGATCTTAGACCGATAGGCTAATTACAGAGGACAAACAGGTAGAAAACGTGCCGACAAACTAAAGATTATACTCTTCTCGATAGAATATTTCGAGAATGCAGTCGTTACTAAGATAATTATTATACACTGAGAAAAGTTCTTGCTAAAAATTACTATTTTTAATTGTAATGCCCGGACATACTCGAATTATGACAAATTTTATTATATATGATTAGAAAAAATTACTATTTTATATTGTAAAAATTAGAAGCATAAATTTTACTACAAAAAATAGTAAAAATTTCTCACAATATTAGTACTTTCTGCGCAAGTCAGGGGGCCCTCGTACCTGCGTTGAGGTTAGG
>UCOM01001304.1:0-44290 GCA_900474385.1 Ormyrus pomaceus
GGAATGGGCGCCGCCGCAGTAATTTAGGAATGGGATTTTTACGAGCCACTCACTCGGTCAAACCAGTCACGCTTTAGTTTCTGTTACGTACTGCTCCTTCTCATCTTGACGGAGGAAGAATGAGAGAGAGAGAGAGAGAGAGAGAGAGAGAGAGAGAGCAGCCCTTCCCGGTATCTCTCCTCGAGGGAGAGCCCGGAGGAGGCAACGTCGACGTAAAATCGCCGTAAAGAAGGCTCGTTCGAGCGTTTACGCGTTCGAATCGCTTCTTCTTCTCGCGGCAGCGGCAGCGGCCCGGATTATTCGGATTATCGTCCCAGTTTCTCCCTCTTTTCTCTCTCTCTCTCTCTCTCTCTCTCTGTCGCGCACGCAAGCATCGAAAGGTGTTTGCACCCAGATAGCACGTTATACGTATATACGCGCGAGGAATGTCACGTCTTGCGCGTCTCCTTCCCCGGGCTTTTTAGTCCGGCCGTCGCTCGCTGCACGTTCGACTCGTGGGCGTCGAGAAAAATCAAACGGCGGATCCGTAAGCCGTTATATTTCGTTTCGCCTTGCGCCAGAAATTCGCTGTCTCCTCTCCGTGCTTCGGCCTTCGGCCTCCAATTCGGGTTCATCTCGCTCCGGGCCTGTTTATATATATATATATTTATATATGCTTTAGTTTCAGCGTACGGTTTTCGTGTTTTACACCGAGGATATGTACAAAATGATGAGAGACACCAATAGACAGCTCGAGGATAAGATAGGTCCAGCCGTGCCGGTCTGCATCGCCTCCGGACGTTCGCCTGGAACAAGAGAAACAGAGAGGACACGTGTCTTCATTTCGTGGTTATTATGTCACTTTGCAGAGGGTCGTAAGATAATTAGGGGGATATGGCGGCGAGAAAAAACGGATAGCAGGTCGGCGTAGGAGTTGATATCGGCTCAGAAGGATTAGCTTTTTTGTCGCCGTTATAGGATTTGGCGGGGCTACGCAGGAAGATCGATTTCATACAGAAGCAGAGAAATTCCCGATAAGATCTAAGTTTAATGTGAGGCAGTTGGATTGAAAAAGAAATTCATATTAAATGCAGCGTCTTAAAATTTACATTGTATAAATTTTACTACTTTATCGAATCAAAGTATAAGCTTATATAATTTTAGAATTTTATCGAATCAGAATAAGCTTATATAGATTTTCTGTTAAATCTTTTAAAATGTTTTTGTGAAATTGAATTTTGAAAGAAATTGAAAAAGTTGTCACGCCAGACATCGTAAAAGAAATTTTCAATTATGAGTGAAAACTACCCTATTTACAGATACTTAAGATATTAAATGGCAAGCACGATCTCATTTAGGTCAGAAACAGTCTTTAAAAGTAATAAGTTTTTAAAACTTAGTAAAAGTTTCTAACAGTAATTAATGTCAAGAATGTTATTAAAATTTAATGCCTGATGATTGTGGTCTAAGATAATACATTTTTAACCGCATTAATTCGTATTGAAAAATATTAAAAATTAGAGTTGAACTAGAGTTTTTGCAAAACCATTCAAAATTAGTGTTAAACAGGATTTGCAGATTCAGAAATATTGTGCATAAATTTATAGATTTTGAGCTTTTGCAACGGTTCGAGACTTAATAAACTACGTTTTTATTTAATAAACTAGAAGAACTCATCCATCTTTTACGAGATCCTTAAGGGATCAATTTTGGTACGCCTCAAAATTAACCGATGGTATATACGATAATGTAATTCTGGTGTCCTGACGAAAACTTTTAATCAGGAAATTTAATTTCATTAATAAGCTGCCAATGAATTTTATATCACACCTTTAAAATGATGATGCATAGTACTTTTGTATACAGATAAAAAACAAAGTTTTTCAAGTTTCCTTGTCACTATCGCGTAGACAACAAAAAACACCCTATAAAAGCCCTCGGACTATTTTTCATTGAATACTCGCTAAAAGCAGAAAATTGATGGCAAGGAAAACCGCCATAAATTTGAACATCTTCCGATAAACACAATTCCGATCGAAACTCCCCGATAAATTATCATAGACTCCGAAAAAAAAGCTGCATAATCTGCAATAAACTTTTCCGTCCCCAATATATTTTCGTTAAACCAGAAGTTTCCCGCGACTTCCGAGCTTCGATCGATAAAGTAGCTCGAAAAAAGCTTCGGGAAGGCAGAGGAGACTCCCCGGGAAAGAAAAGACGTCGCTCGAAAAAAAAAAAAAAAAAAAAAAATAACAAGCTTCTCGTATTCGATTTGTATAAGCGGGTCAGAACCGTTAAAATATCCGTTCGCCCCTCCACACATAACGTATATACGCATTATGCTAATTCCCCAAGCCAGACGCGAACAAAGTTTACCCTTCATGCCATTTACCTAAGCAAATCCCGCTCGCTCGTGCGAGAATCGACGTCAAATCCGCCGCGCGCGCCGCTTCTTCTCTCCCGTGTCCCAGAAACTTATTCGTACTTTGCATTTTCTCGCGCGCCGGAACCTCCGCGGCTCCGAAGCTCTTTCTCCCTCCTTTCTTTTTCGCGGTGCGCCGAGAGAAGAGGAAACGCCTGCACGCCGATGCGTCCGACCGAAGGGTGAAGGGGGGCGGGGAGGGAAAAAGAAGTTGGAGAAAGCTGCCGAATGGGACGGAAATAGATATGTGCGGGTTAAAAGAGGCGGAAGTAAGGCGAATGAAAATTTCGAAGGAAAGAGGCTTCGAGGGAAATATCCCTTACTGCTGTTTATGGAAGGCTGTGCTTGCGGAAAGGGAGGTTTAATTATCTCGGGGGCTTCGTGCTCGCTTTAATTAAAAATTGCGAATGTTTAGTGCGAAGCTATTTTTATTACGGTATATACATATATCAGCATTTTCTTCGGAATATTAAAGCGACGAGGGACGTATTTAGTAATCAACTCTTAATCGACTCCGGATGTCTTTTTTATGTAAATGCAACAGTATTTAATTTCTATCGAGAGATTAAGGCTTTTTATTTCATTCGAGTAACTCGTAAAAGGGGGACAATAAAAGTTAGTAAGACGCGATATAATGGCGGACGAAAATTACATTTTCACTTTGATGCATAAATTTTAAGCGAACTCCCATTGTGGAGTTACGTTTCTATTACGCGGGTCTCAAAAATCAACTTGGTATAAGAATGAACTCAATAAAATAAATTATCCATTCAAGTCCCCCTAATTCTTAGCGATTCGTTCTTGTGAGCATGATTCACTTCTAAAACAGAGACATTTTATGGCTTTTAAAGTTGAGCGTAATATAGCTGAAATACTTTTATTTTACGATTGTACTCCATATTGAATATATTTCTTTAAATGAAAAGTTAGTAATTTTTCTTGTACAAAAGTAACGCGAAATTGAGTTTTTCCATTAAAGAGTAACGTTTTATTTTTAATCAGTACACCAGTATTTTCCTTTTGAAAATAAAACCTTGCATTACATTACTTTTTACGTTTTATTTTTCGTACAATTTATAAAAATTTAATCTCTCTTAAAGTTTTATTTTTGAATTTCCTTTCAGATTCAACGGACAGCAAAAAAGCATTTACTTTAAATTTCAATGTATAAAAAAATAAATATGAAAGTACAAGACGAGCGAAAGGCAAAAATAAAAAAAGAAAAAAAAATGGCAGTTCCAATTGAAGGAAATTAAGACACGCCGAGTGACGCGATACACAAAGAGCGACAAATCGAGGCAAAGCCGTCGCTCCTCGCCGCCGGGCGTCACGCTGCAAGCTCGGCTTCCACAAAAAGAAAACGTTTCCTTATCCGGACTCCATACCAGCTGTCCTGACACACGATAAAAAGAGTCGGAAAAAAGGAGCGACGGGAAGGAAGGTAAGCTAAAGGCGCCTCCCTCCCCAGCGGCGTTTGCCTTCTCGAACGCGTTCGCGGCATCCTTCCCCCCCTTTTATAAAACGAATCGAAATGCAATTTCCGGCGCTTCTTTCGCCGTTCGCCGGCGGTGCAGTGTACCTGCCTGCCTGCCTGCCTGCCTGCCGACCGGCAGCTCGACGTCGTAAATCTAATGCGAAAATTCCACTGGCCTCGAAAGCCCTCTTTTTCTTTGCACCGGGGCCACGTCGGGTCCTTTATGTCGAGCCGCGAGCGGCGCGTCATCGAAAAATTTTACGACCAGGACATGCTCGATAATGAAAAAAAGGAGGGCGCGGCGACGGAAATTCTCCAGTGTCGGGGAGGGCGGCAATTTTCTGTTTTTTTTTTTTTTTTTTTTTTTTTTTTGGTTTCCGGGGATAAATGGGAGAATGAAATTGATTGGGGGGGAATCGCTTTATGATCGCAAGTTTAATGCGGATCTTAATGTTATCGGGAACTGAATTTATCGCAATTACGCGGAGGAGACTTCATAGAATTCTCTTTATTCGATTCTTCTTTTGCCGCGGGAGGATTCCGCGTAAAGATAATTTCGAAATTTCAATAACGTTTACCTGATAAGTGTTTTTCTTGAATTTCACAAAAATTATTCTTTTTAAAAAGCTTTTTAAATTCAAGCCGAGTTATTCTAATTTTTTACCTTGAACAAACAATGAATGCATTTGTACAAGGGTTTTTCTTCGAATACGAGATAAATAGATCATTTTAAACTAAATTTTAAAATTGACGTTACTTTATAACGATTTAATAAACAATAATGCAATATTGTAAAAAAATCATCTTTTTTCAATTGTAAAAAATTCACAACGCCCAGCTGCCGTATAGCAAAATGTTTTGGCAAAGAACTGAAAAAAAAGTCCGCGCATCCTCCCGGCAATTAAAAATATCCGCGAAACTTTGCGCTGACCCGCAGCATCAGCAAAGCTCCTCGTCCAATTTTTTCCAGCCCGCCCCGTCAAATGAGCGCGTAACTCGCCGGCCGCAAACTCGGCACGCGACACCCGACAAGCACGCGTTGCTTACCGGCTGAAAAGGAAGATGACCGCGCGCTTGCCGCGGCCGGGCCCCCAGTCGGGGACGAGCGAGAATCGCGCTCGGGATTCATCCCCCGGGAGGGGCAAAACAAAAGCCCGCCAGCCTCCAGAATTTATGGCGATCGAGTCGGGTTGGCTGGTGTATACTCACCGTTGAGAACATGCACCCTGATGGACGACATGTTCGCGTTGCTCGGCTTGCATCTGTACTCCCCGGAGTCCGAGGGCTGGGCCGCCTGTATGAGGAGCCAGGAGGTCGTGACGTCGCTGCCCTTCTCGGTTATCACGGACACGCCGCCCCTGGGACTGTCGTAGCTCATCACCGCGTCGTTGTAGTACCAGAAGATGTAAGCCGGCGGCTCCCAGCTGAAGTGAATCGCGCACGTCAGGTTTATCGTGCTGCCCGCCCCGACGTACAGCTCCGGGCCGCCCAGTATCGTCGCCGTCGGCACTGAAACAAAACAAAACGCCCCGAGGCGCACCAAGGCTGTTCAGAGGAACGAATTCGAATATGCTCCGACCTGCGCGGATCCCCGATTTCTCGGCGGTGATTCATCGCGCGGCTCTCTCGTGTTTGACAGTCGCCCAGGAATCGAGGCCTGTTTCAGGCTTTTTCGGAGATAACAGCTCGTTCGTTTCCGTGGAATTGCGGGTGATCTTAAAAAGCTTGGCGTGATAACGATTACGAAATTGAGTAACGAATTTTCCGAACTATAATTTTAGCGTTGGATATCTTATTAAAGAATTAAAATAGCTACTTTGAAAATATTTTTTTTTTTTATACATAGTAAGACTCTTACACCCGAGAACTTTTAAAAGAAGCTTCCTCCGGACTCGACCCGATTTTTATCACAAAGTTTTTCAATCAGAGTTTAAAGAAAAGTTTGTCATCCGCCCTTTTTCCTCAAAATTGGCAAAGAGAACCGAGCAATTTTTTTTAAGAAAAAATTTCAATGCCAATTTTAATAGGTGATAAAGCCGCTTTTACACGTAATTATTAAAATATAGTAATTTGAACCGAGTTTTTCTCATGAAATACATATACTTTTGAGCTTACCCACGACGTTGAGACGATACTGGTGAGACTTAACCGGGATCGTCGAGATTTGACATTCGTAAATGCCCTCGTCTCGCTCTTGGGCCCACTTGATACAAAGGGTCCACTCCGACCATTCGTTATTCGATCCTGAATTCGGTTTGTGCAGGACTTGAAACCGCTGATCGCTCGTGTAGGTGTAAGCGCCTGCGGTCAGGATGTGAATGTCTCGATGTCTTACCCAGGAGACCTGCGAACAAGAGGGGTATAGGCGTTCTATTAATTTGATTGAAAAAAATATATTTTTAAGCACGGAATTGTAAAAGATTTTTGATAGGAGGGTGAAAGCTTTGATTGTTGTGAGTTTGATTTTTGTTAATATACAGTTTGTTTCAAAATTTAATGGCAACGTTATGTACGCCAAGTACCAATAATCGATTGCATATAATTAATTTATGTATATAGCTGTACAATTCTGTACTGTATACTTTACGATTGCACTCAGGCAAAATTCTGCAGAGCAGTTCATTTCCCACGTAATATATTGTTATATAAAGAGTGTGCCGCGATAATGGATAATTAAAATAGCCGAACAAATAGAATATTGATAACAAACATTAGGGTGAATTAATGAGATAACTGGTACTGAAATAACAATTAAATTCTTAACGAAATCGATGAGCGGTAAGCGGCCGCCTCTCTCCCCGGCAAAAGCCCTGCTACCTGTCATATATACACACAACGCGCCCCGAACTACTTTTCTTCGATTAAAATGAAAATTGGAAAATATGCAAATTCCTATTGATTTTTGCGTATAACTAAAATCCGTGCCGGCTTTATTATACGGGCGGCGCGCGCGCGCATAAACTCGTCCCCATTTCGCATGACGCGCGCATGCATCCTGAATTTATATATCGAGTAGGTCGCAAGGGAATATTGACGAGGCGCCGGAGCCG
Organism: Ormyrus pomaceus; assembly: GCA_900474385.1. NCBI lineage: Eukaryota > Metazoa > Arthropoda > Insecta > Hymenoptera > Ormyridae > Ormyrus > Ormyrus pomaceus. The sequence goes on from UCOM01001304.1 coordinate 6,926, forward strand.
AAGGTTTCCCAGGATTTTCTGGAATCTTCCTGGCGCGCATTGACGGAGTTCTCAAGCTTGACATTCCGGGAAACAGGTTATTAATATTTTCTTCTAATGCCCCGAGAAGAGACACCGAGAGAGCCTGGGAAACGGAGGGGAAAATTAGATTTATCGGCGATTTCCATCAATTATTTAGCAATTTATTCTGACGTCTTTGGCCGGATAATTATTTAAACGGAGGGATGGGCACGCTTATCGTGCAAACTGTTGGCGAATGCAAATTAAAGTTTAAATTAAGCTTTCTTTTCAGTTTTTCGAACGGGGCTTTTTGAATGTAGCGAAATTGACAATTCAGTTCCGGAATTAAATTTTAGTATTGTAACCTACATTTTTTTACAGAATTACTCTGAGAATCTAGTTATGTTTTTACGCTCAACGAATTCGAGAAACGAAAGTTTCACTTTATACGAGACTGGATGATGGCATTATAATCAAATTTTCACCCATAATGCGACGTTCATTATGCTTTTCCTGCATGGGTGAATAATTATTGGATATTTCTAATTTTAGACATCTGATATTGAATTTTAATGTGCTTCGAATTCCCGAATTTATACGGATGCGAAATTTAATTCTGTTTAAGGTATTTAAGCAAATACTTTTGCATAAAATAAATGCATACTTTCATAAGTCAATAACGAAAAGTGTAAAAAGTAGCATAAAATTTAAAAATTTGGTTTGCAAGCTTCTGCAGCGACCTTTATCGGAATAATTTTCCCAGAGACGCATTTCAAATATTACAGTCGGACTAGCGACAAGATTTTTAAGACTTTTTAATGGCTAACATTCTTTTAAATTTCCAGCAAGTTAGCCAAATGCCAATTCGATTTATCCATCTATTTCACTCGGAACTTTTTCGAAATCTTTCGAAGTAGCGCTTTTAATTCCAAAGTTTCTCTTCTCGAATCCGTTCGGGCTGCCTTTTAAAAAAGCAAGAAATCCCGGGCAAATAGTACGGAAAAAAGTAAAGGATGAAATCTCCCCGATCTCCCCTCTTTTTAGGTTGAGCCGCAAAACGGGCTCGGGCGAAAACTTGCACCGCGGCGAATTCTCAAAATTCGCCGCGTTCGATTCGGGAATATCAAAAGTCTCCCTCGCTCTCCGCCTCGGAGCGCGGCGCGGCCTCCAGTTTCTCTCCCTCTCCCCGCCTCTCTCGGAAAAACTGAAACTTTTCTACTTTCCCACTTTGAGGATCGCGCGCGAGCCGCGAGGCGCATCGACTTTTTCGCTCTCGGTTGCGCCGCAAGACGGATTGCCCGGCTCTCTCCGCGCACGGCTTCGTGATTCATGGGGCCTCTCGCGTTTGCAACGCGAACGTTTTCTGAACTCGCGATTCACCGCGGCGTAAAAATGTGTGTCCCGGAGCTTAAGAGGCCGGCAAACAACCGAATAAAGTACGACAATGACGGATACCTCCTTATGCAATGAGCGCGCCCCAGCTATTTATATTTGCTGCTGCGCGGCTCGTTCTACTATCTCTCTCTCTCCGTGTCTCGCTTCTGCTTTCGCGTCCATTATCGATATTACGCGGAAGGAAAAACGACTGTTTTGCATAGAATTGATGGCGCTAGTTGCTCTTATTCAGAATTTGCATGACCGTCGGGCAAAAGTTTGTCTGTTGACGCTGTGTTTTTCCTTGACGAGGTAAACAGATCGAATGGCAAAAAGTCGGGGACGAACGAAATATAAGAAATATTTGCCTCGACTTCGTGGCAATTTTTTTACGAACTGATGGAAATACTAGAATTAAGTCAAAAAAAGATATTTCTAACAAATTCCTTGATTATTATTAAAAGCAGGAAAATATTTATTTTTTTTAATATTTCTTGAATTTATATTTCACTATTATGAATAAAAAATGAAATACATTGAAAATGTAGTGTGTATTTATAATTTTTCTGAAAATGGGTTTTCAAGAATGTAAAATATGATGAAATATATACATTTTACCGCACCAGAAAGAAACATCGTTTTAAATTCGAGACAAAAAATGAATTACTGTTTTTTGAAAAGATAATTTAAATTTACCTTTGAAATCAGATTTACAGTGCTAAAAATCTTATAATTGAAAATGAATTTTTAGAGAACAATGGAATCCCAACCATTTCAACGCCATTCATATAGTTCCTTCTCATTTTCATATAATTTTATTATGCCCATAAAAATAAACCAATTTTAACTCATTCGAATGAAATTTTAAAGAAAATATGAAAATATTTTTACAAAAAAAATCGAAATGAAGTTAAACGAATAAAATACTTTCGAGCACATTTTAGCAAACGTAGCCTTGAATTCGAACATATTTCTTTTCCTATTTGTCGGACAATAAAAAAAGACTTCCCCGGAAAAATTGTGACAGAAGATGAAAAATGGATGATGTATGAGAATCCTGGGCGTAAAAAATTACGGGCTGATCCCGGCAAAGCAACAATATCGACACCCAAATCGAAAGTCCACGGGAAGAAAATTCCCTTCGGTATCCACTAAAACGAGAAGGGTTCTCTCAGTAAGAAAGTGTTCACGTGTGAAAAAAATTTAATGATTTATATAGTTTTTCATGTTTTATTATTAATAAGATTTTCAATTCAATTTTTAGATTAAACTTTATTCCACATACTACGATTTTTTTCTTGTTTTGATAATTTAAACCTACATTTATTTGATGCCCAATTTAAAAAAAAACAAAGCTAATTGCTGGATTAGAGTGACGAGAATCCTGAAGATTTATTCAGACTTTCTCGAGGTACACTTGATTCGCAGAACATAATCAGGACAGTTATTGCCGTTGCAAAATTCATTCTGCCAATCCGAGCAACCTGACGTAATCCATCAGAGCAAAAACCCAGCGAATCGTACTTCCCTCCTTTTATGAAACACATCACGGAATCCCACTCGTCACGAGAAAGGTCTCGAAAATCGGGGCGGATCGAGCGCTGCTAAATTACACAAACGAGGAGAAAGTCCGCGCGCGACAACCTCGTCTCCCGATAAAGGTAAGGGAAGAAAGCAAAGGCGGTGGGGGGGAAAAGGGAAAAAGGATAAGGGGATGACTAATGGCTACGCCGCGGCGGCGATGCGCGCGCGCGAGGAGAGATATATCCCGCGCGCGGCCCGAAGAAAAGCACGAAAGAAGAAAAGCACTGTGCTCCACTCGGCTCTCTCAATCCCCCGAAGTAATCGGTTTCGCTCCTAACGACGATCGACGCGGAAATCTTCGCGGCTACCTGCCAACGGATTTCCGCGCCAAGGCGCCCCGTCATCCGAACCTGCACCCGCACACACACACACACAGCGGATAAGTGGAGGAGATCAGCGCGCCGCTTTACAACCGCAGCAGCAGCGGCAGCGGACCGACGAATCACTCCGGCGGCCGGACGTGACGGACTTACCAACCGGCTAACGCGGCTCTCGGTCGCGAGCTTCCCTCTCCCGCATATTTAAATCTCTTTTCTTTGTTTTCTAATTGCAATTAAAGCTATTCTTCGGGCCCGCCGTGCGCGGGGAACGTGACCTGATCGGGCAATAAAACCCTGCTCGGGAGTGCTGAATCTGGTTATTCTTCCCCTTTTCTTTGTTCGCGTCCCGTTGTTTTGGCATTTTCGTCTCCTTTCCCCCGGGGGGGAGCTTTGTTTCGCTGGATTTGCCGCGACTCTTTTCGCCAAATCGCCGTTAGACTTTGGCTCGGCTTAGTTTGAGTAATGCCTCTTAGTCGGGCTCCAATTAACCGGGTAAAGTTAAGTAAATTTCAGTTCTTACGCGCGCGGGTAATTAGAGTTTCATAATCTCAAATATTAACTGGGTTCGAGTACACATAGCAAGTTAAAGTATGACTAAAAAGCGTTATGCTTTCATAAATCACTGCTGCGGGTAGAAAATATTAGATGGATTCCAGCTGATACAAGTTTCTGAGAAGAATGCATTATTAATGCATAAAGTATTTTGAGCGAGTTGGAAAGGTTATTTAATTTTGTCTATTCTTGGAATTAATCTTTATAGCTACAGTCTCAGTCGGTTAATTTAAGGGAAAATGAACTTTGTGCAGAAACAAAGGATATTAAATAAATTTACAAAGCTTCTTGCTCTTAATTAACTTGACGTTTCAAAACTTTGTAATGTATACGATTTAAAATAATGTTAGAGCACACTATATAATCGTAATTTAACGAAATGAAAAGATTTTAATTTAGTGCGTATAAACTTGTTTTTAATTTCTTTAAATCAGTAACATTTGAGTGGTAATGGCTATAAATATTACGTGCAAAATCAGGCGCTTAAATTTTATACAGTTATTAAATTACATTCATTAAAATTAAGTTCGCGTGGTAGTATCGGTTTCTTGGACATTTAAAGTGGTCTTTTAGTGTGCAATTCGCGGTTTTTATTTCGAAGCCATAACTTTTTAAACGTTTTTCATGTGTTTTTATATTTATGGGTATTGGATTTTTAACTTAGAGTTTATGAATACTTTTTACTTGTTAAACGCTCCGATAAAAACGCTTCTACGTATCGAAGATATTATTAAGTATATAATAAAGCAAATGCAAGCCATCGCTTTGTTAGGAAAATGACGACTTTTTTAAAAAAAAAATAAACGCAAATTAGATTTATTTTGCGGGATTCGTAGCTTCAGTAGAATATTCCCTTGCAACTTTGCGCGAATCATATAATTTAAAAATAAACTTTCAATCGCATTGTACTTTTATTAAAACCCAGAAGTATTAAGCAAATTACGAGACAGTTCCGAGTGAAAAAAAAAATCGCAAAAGCCCATTAACCCGCACTGCAAAGAGTTAATTAAACGGCCTTAATACACCGACCGCATAATAATCCTTAATACATCCGACATAATTCTCGCTCGACTACCGCATCGCCGTGCATTAAAGGATTATCGCTGATTAATAAACGTCGTTAAAACTACTTTCCCGAATCGACTTGGAAATTTCCTGCCTCTTTCCTTTTTATCCCCCGCGACGTCTCGCGCGCGAGAGCTCGGCTTTATCGTACCCCGTTTTAATATGCGCTCTCCGATCTATCAGTCATTTCGAGCCGGGGAGAAATTTGCATTTCGCCGGCGGCGGCGGCGGCGGCGGCGACTTTTCTTCAACGTTCGCGCGCGGCGTCGCTCCGGCCTGGAGAGAATTTCGCCGTGTAACTTATCGATCCGTCCGCCTTTTCCCGGCGGCGCGCGTCTACATACGTAACTCAACTGCCGCGCGCGCGAGGAGTCGTTATAAGAAGAAGAAGAACGCGGGGCCCCGAGACCGAGACAAAGTTGTCGGGGGATGATGAATGCCGATCCTCGCGAGCCAATCTCCGAGAGAGAGGGAGAGAGAGGGCGGAAGAAAAACGCGCTCGAGCGCAAATGGCTTTTTACAGGCGTTCGCCGGCGTCTCCCGGCGAGAGCTATACACGAGAGAGAGAGAGAGAGAGAGAGAGAGCCTGAGTATGCATGAGAAAGACGCTCGAGCTAGGAAGTAAACGACACTGCGCCGCTTAATTTACGACGAGCCCGAGAGCGGCTCCGTGCGATGTATACATTTTTTTTCCGCTCGGTGTATTGGCCCGCGCCTCGCGCGTGCAGGCATCCTTTCGGGGAAATTTAGTTGCGAGAGGTAAGTGCCGTTTTTCAAAAGGAACGGCAGCGACGTTTCTTTGCTAATGCAGTCGGCAATTTTTCAGTGGGAATTAATTTTTTTTTTTTTTTTAAATCAAGCTTTGAGGGTTTTTACGGGTTGACGGGGCTTCGGCCTCGAAAGAGGTAGCTTTGAATGGTATTATTTTCAAATAAGGTAAACAACTAATGTATTGTCCTTCGTTTGGATCTTCAGAAACAAAAATATACCGGGTTAAAATGGAAAAAATTAAAACTGATTCTGCATTTTTGTCTGACTATTATCAAACTTATCTACTTATGCAATAATTAACGAAAACTGCAAAACTATTTATGTATGTTAAAATTCAATAAAACACTGATTTGAGCTTTTTTAACAAAGATAATTTATTAGCTCAAAGATGGCTGGGAAAAAGCCCGCGGGGGCATAAACAACCCAGCCAATGGAAATTTGAGGCAAGAGGTATACTTGCGTCGTGTGTGTGCCTGCGTGACAAATTCAAAGGAAAAACTTAAAGAGAATATTCGGCTTGACAGCGAAAACTCCTTTTAAATCAAGGCTAACTTTTGTAAAAGAAGTTATCAATTTGACATCAAGTCAGAGACTAAACATAAAACAGAAAGACGAGCGCTCGCTTTTTTATAACAAAAGTGAATAAGAACAACGCAATGTTCAAGTCGCTTACGACTGTACAATTTATGTATTTATTAATGATAAATAAAAGACACTCTAAGTAAACTCTAATAATGATTATTCTTTAGTAATAAGTGTTTTAAACTTCTTAGTGATTTTCATAAACGACCACAACTCGCTAACCGCACTCCTACATTCTTACATCCAATTTCAAGCGCAATGAATTTCCAAACTACTGCAATTTTTATCCAAAAAAATCCCTTGCTTTGTACAGCGGCCATAAATTTTTTCGAACAAAATGAAGTAGGTCGCCACAAGTAGTCTACTAGTACCTCGCCTCGTAAATTAAACCCCCCCTCTTTTTTTTTCTCGATCAGCTGATTTTTCGTCTGATATATACATAAATATATAAACGCGCGGCGCGTAATATCCAGGCATCGACGATCATTGGCCGGTATATTTTATTCCCGCTTTTGTGCTTGGGGTAGCTGCGCCGACCACTATTGTGCGAATTCGCGCGAGTACCCGAGCAATAATGGAATTGCGATAATCGCACGCGTGCTCTCTCTCTCTCTCTCTCTCCCGGGCGCGCGATTATTTTTCCTCCCTTCCTTCTTATTGTGCCCCTTTCCATTGGCCCCTTTATTTTGCGCTTGTAAATTTGCCCGCGACCCGGAGGGCTTTACGGCGCGAGGCCTCGAACGCGTCATTACTGTACGGGAGAGCGGATCGCGTTGCGAAGGGGGGGGGGGGATCTCGTGAATTTATGAATTCGCGAGCGGCGTTTTAAATAAACGAGCTCGAAGGTCTTATTTTTAAAGAAGTGTGTCATGGAGCATTGTCGATTCGGCTGTTTTTTTTTTATGCATGGAGACTTTTTAAGGAATGCGGAGTGAAGACGCCTCTTATGCATATTTCGGGAGATTGTTGAACGCAATCTGTTATGCAAAGTAGCTGCTGTTTTATGAAAAGTACACTTGTTTCAGATTTTAGCTTAAAAATTTGCTCATCGCGTAGTTTAGAAGATTATGAAGGTGAAATTTTCTAAATAAAAATGTCGATTAATAAGTATTTTCGATCGATTCGAGTGTCAAAATAATATTATTTTAAGAAAAGTAAACTTTCTAACATAATATAAGGGCAAAATTAGTGTACCGCAAAGTTGGCAACTTGCACCTACATGAATACATCGCTACATTTACGCTCAAGATATAGTTCCTTCTGGATATTTCAACCATGACTAGCAATAGAACTTTATTGTACTCAAGTGGAATAATGAAAATTTACGTATTAAGTAGGGAATCAAAACTAATGTTATAATATAGTTTTATATTAAACTATTAGTGTTTTTTAATTTTACTTTAAACGTAAGTTTTAGAAACCAAATAGAAAAGAAAAAAAAGCCATTTAATTGAAAACTTTAAATGGTATCTTTGTATTTTACTGAAATTTTCACTCCACAATGTCAGACATTCGATTAAAGCGATTTCGATTTGCATTAAAACAGTTTTAGATACGTACGTAAAGGTCGATTACGTTTTACTGGTTTCCCGTAATCGTTTGACACTGTACGACTATTAAACGCTATACATTTAATTAATTATTAATGATAGTATAATATTATAAAATGGAACTGAATAGAAATATTTATATTTTATTAAATAATTATTTCATTTTATAAAAAAATTTAATTTACAATGTTTCAATAATAGAATAAAATCAATAATACCATTGAAATATTTTATAAATAAATAGAATTGCAATATTGTTATACTATTAATATTATTATTATCTTAAAAATCGCGATCATTCAAATTGATCAGAATAGTATAAACAAATGAATACATTCGAATACGAAACTTGATTTTATGATAATTTATTATAAATGATGATTGATCCTTTAATTGAAAAAACAAATTACGAATCTACATAATTATAAAAGCAGGATTGATTAATTAAAGCAGACATTAATTTTCGCAAAGCCCCGATTCTGCGAAACCCGTCGCGCTGACTTGAATGTAAATAAATTACATCCAGCAAGTAGCGACTTTATTTTAGAGTTTAAAATCCGTTTTCAAAAAGTTTTCAAATAAAATTTCAGCTGTGCCCTGCTTAAATTACGCCTGAATAAAAACTAACTCGAATAAAAATCCTATGGAGCTTTTTTGCTTATGCGAGCGACGAGCAAAGGGGGAGCGAGAGAGGAAGGGGGGGGGGGGGGACGATAGCGCAGGCAACTAAAATATTCAGCGTTCTCAAGTGAGCAAATGACACATGCTCTCGGCGAGCTGCGAAATAAAAAGTCACGCATCTGATTTTCCGAGCGCTCTCGCCACTCGGAGGTAACGGACTGTGCTTTCTGGTGCAGTTACGAAAATACTGGAAAAAGCTCTCGTCGCTTGTCGGCGGCGCTTTTTCGTTTTTAATGGAGTTAGCCGTCGACGGGGACGACGACGACGACGACGACGCCGATTCAGCGGAGCGTGCAAAAAAGCCCGTTCTCGTTGATTCGAGGCAGCCCTTAACTCGCGAGACCAACCCCCGCACGCACCCTCGAACGCGCACCAGTGTGGCCTTTTTTCCCGTTCCCTTTTTTCCGACCTCTCTCTCCGAAAATAGCGACTGCGCGCGCCGCGTTTATGATAATTTTTGCGCGGGGAATCCCCGGCTGACCTACATCGGCTGCTACTACTGCCGTGTCCAGCTCTCGACACAAATCACGGCGAGAGAGGTAGAGGGGGACGGTGGAGGGGAGGGGAAGGGGGCCAAAGCGCGAGCGCTCAAGTTTCTTTTTCCGCTTGATTTCCTAACTGGCGTGTAAATATATATTTTCGCTGAAGCGCCGCGGAGATTTACGATTGGCCCTCTCCCGCGAGCGGAAGCGCGAGATATAACGCGAGAGCCGGTCTTTCGTCCCGTTTCTTTTTTTTGTTTTTTTTTGTTTTTTGCTTTCTCGCCGAGAGGAGAGAGAGAGAGTTTATTGTTCGCCGGGGAAGTTTGACTCGTTGGATGATAACGAATGAGGGCTGGCTGTTGCTAAGATATTTAAGCTACGGCCTCGGTTTCGGCGATGGAAATTTCATGCGAGGTTGGGAACTTTTTAGTTTTTTTTTTTTGAGCTCCCAGCCCGCCGAGACGTGCATTAAGATTTACCGGCTCGATCTTTTTGATAAAGTACTCGTATAGATCACGTCGTAATAAGCTGGTAAAAACAACTTTTTATTCATCGATCGGCGTGTTCGCTCTATAAATTTGCAAGTCCTATAAATCATATTTCATTCGAGCAACATTCGACAGTCACATTAAAAAAAAAAAAGAAACTGTTGTCCTATTTAATACTGAGAAGTTTAATCCCCTTTCGCTGATCAACCTTTTCCCATTGACGTCGCTCCCCGATCGGGTCCATCCCGCCAATCCGCCCGTTATTAACCCCGCATTCACCCAATTTCGCGTCCGTCAATCGATAAGGGATTCTCACCTCGTCCGGCGGGACGAGTCATTAAAAAAAAAAAAAAAAAAAAAAAATGTCCAGCCGAAAATACAAAGGCTGATATCGCTCGGAGATACACCGCACTGCCAAGCCCCCAAACACGGCGTACACAGAGCGAGCTCCGGTAACGCGGCCGTTCGCGAGGCATTAAACTGTCAAGCCGTCAAACTAGGCGCGTGCCTTCCAAGTTTCGCCGAACCCGCGGCGATTTGCGCCCACCCCATAGACGGCGCAGACGCACACGGCGAGCCGGAATAATTGCATTTCCCGCGGCGAGCGGCTCCGGGGGACGGGGGACGCGGCGCGAGCGTAATCCGGCCTCGAGAACACGTTATGGGCTTACAGAGAGAGGGAGAGAGAGAGAGGGAGCTGCGAGCGCCGAGGGCCGAGGAGACTCAATTTCCGTAGGATTTAATGGAATAATGGGGCTGAAAATTATCGATGCTCGCGAGAGGCGTTCGTCCTTTCGATCGAAGAGAGGGAGAGAGAGAGAGAGAGAGAGCAAGTCTGCGCGCGCACTCACGCACACGCCAGATTTGACCTAATAGCGTATGTACGGCGGGGGAGAGAGAGAGAGAGAGAGAGCGAGAGCTGCCCGAGAAAGATGTCGCGTGTGCGTTCTTGTTTGCACTTGGCGAGTGGTGATAACATTTATTAAGCTGAAGAGTGCTTTCCGCCACCGGGGAAACTTAGCTCCCGCGGCTGAGCCCTGAGTGCCGACCCTTTTTATTCGCCTTAATTATTTACGGCGCGTTTGTCCGACGAGGGGGGAGAGTCCGCGGCTTGCGGGTTCTGATTTTTTTATTTATGGAAAATGCGTGCGGGAATTTAATCTCCCTGGCCTGGATTGCTAAAGTGGCCGGGGGTTGAGGTTAAAATTGTAAAAGGATTGCTTTGTTTGTTTGGCTGCGTTTCAATGGATGTAAATCATTATTACATGTAATTTACTTATTAGTGTATTATCGAAATTTTTGGTAGGGTGCGTTTCATAACACATAAGAATCGTACACATATTAATTGTACACAATTTAGCATGGCCTAATATATCTATATATAAATTTCACCAATGTTAAATTGTGTACAATGTTTACGTGTACGATTCTTATGTGCATAAAACGCACCTTATAATAAAAAAATTTTAGAGATATAATAAAAAAATCGAAAAACTATCATTCGCTCATCGCTGGAAATAATTTCCGTGATTACATTACGCAGCATGAGAAAAGTTTTTCACGCGCACACAAAAAACACTAAATATATGAACATCACAGCAATTTATTACGAAATAAATCAAGAAAGCACGACTCCCGCTGACCCCGCAAAAATTTCAATGCATGTCGAAAAAACTTTGGAATTCTAATTTTCGTAAAAGTGTCGCCCCCCACTCGACCGAAGTTATGACACTTCAAGTCGAATGAAGCAAAAAAACGCGCCTCTCGAAGCTCGCCGTCCTCCCCCCGAAAAAGAAAGTCGTCTCGGCGGTCGCAAATTTTCTTTCGCGGCGCGTAAGCGCAATTCGTGCGGCCGGATCATCGTTCCCCAAAATTCGGATCTCTCCGGAGAAATCCGAGCCGGTCGAAGGGGGCGAGAGCGAGAGGGAGAGAAAGGAGCTGACTCGGCAGTAGGCAAGAAAGGAATCGGTCCGCAATTTCGGCGGCAGCCACATAGCTCGCGCGCGCGAGCACCTGCATTCTAAACTCCGAGTGGCGCTCTCTCTCTCTCTCTCTGCCTTAAATTCGAGAATTCGTGCATTACGGTGAGAGGAGTAATTTTACACCTGGAAATGTCGCCACGTTATACGTCCTATCTCGGATTCCGTCGGCGTGCCGAGCAAAGTCCGGATAGGGCACGGAGAGAGAGCCGAGGAGGCATTTAGCGGCCGAGAGGCCCGATGGAATTGATGAGTTTTTGGTGACTTGCGATTACGGGGGAGGGGAGGGTGCCGAGAGAAGGGCCGGGAGTGTTTTTGGATTCGGGTGATCTTTTGATTTTTTGCGGCTGCCCTTTGTGCCGCGCCGTGCTCTATGATGATGGATATTCGCGGCTTTTTGCTTAGTTGTTGCTTCCCCCGTTTTCTTGAGCGGAATATTCAGGGCATTTGTCGCGTTTGAATTGTGATGTAGAATGTATTGACAGAGGGACTTTTTGTATTGATGAATGTATTGAACCGTCAATACATTTGTAAATGGTCTAATGTGACAGGGCGATGGGCTGACTATTAATCTCTGGATTTTTCATTGGTTGCTTCGAGGTTGAATTTATCGTCGCTTTGGTTAAGGAATATTTGATGGGAGATTAAACAAGCGAATGACAAATGATGGAGAAATGCAAGAGACAATCTCAAGATTAAATAAGAAATCATTGACGTAATTCGCATAAATGTATATTGATGTAAAAACTTTTAATGATATCAAAACTTTGATTAATAGAACTGTCATTTACATTAACTATCGATAAATATTCTTATAAAATGTACTGAACGATCGTAAATTCAGAATTCGCAGTCTATAACGTACAAAATGTTAACTATTCTAAATATAAATATAAAACTTCAAAATGATTTTTTTGAAAACAATATAACACTTAAGCTGATCAGCAAGCGCTCGAATATCAATAAAGGTTCCTGCCTGTCAACTCGACGAAGCATCAGGTCTACCTATCGCGGTCAATGGCAAGTCAATACATCCCTTGATGAATAGCGTAGAGTGCATGATCTCGAAACAAAACAGCCGGGCATACCAAGTACGTATACAAGAGGCGCGCTTAAAAAAATGCTCTTAGCAATGTTTGTAAAAGTGCATAATTAGTCATATTTATCAATACCAAATGAGCGTTTGAATCGTTGCAAAAGAATTTGATTGAGCATCATAAAGCAGATCTATCGAGTAAATAATAAAAGCACAGATGGATCAATGGTCCCGAAATTAATTACAAATAAATCTTACAATGCGACTACTAGTCAGTTTTATAGAGTAACTTGTCCGTACGGCGGGGGAAACTGCCGTATTTTATAGTCCGCACGGCAGTATTTTTTGACAATCCATTTTGCTTGTATCTCTGTGACATGCAACGTATTTTTGACAAGGCAAAGAATTGCCTTTTATGAAAGCGTAACGTATCAAAGAATTTAGGTTATTTTTATCAGTTATTAAAAGAATATTAGAAAATAATTGTATAATCTGTTCTAATTATTTAATATGTTAAAAAGAAATAATTCTCCTAATTTCCAAAACAGAAGGGAACAAAGCTTATTTTTAGTATCCCCGAAAAATGTATATTCTTCTAATATTACCTCTGGCGAAAAGAGCTAAAAAGTATTCTCGATAATCCTCCTTTTCATCTAAAAACAATCAGCCGAACGATCACCCCGTGGCCCACATATTACCCTACCGGCAAGAATCCCCAATCCATCGATCTTTATCTAAACTATTAAGGCATGTATTTCACTTCCGCATGCATATAATATCGACTGGCGGAGCGGAGCGGCGCGCCTCGCGACTCTCCTCCCATTCTCGGGCCGGCATTTTTCATCGATCCCGCGCTACGATAGTCCCGGGGGAGAAAAGCTCCGGGATATGATGACTGCAGGGAGGGGGAGGGGAGGGAGGACGGCTGAAAGAGAGCGACGACGAGACGGCCGGGCGGCGCGCCGCGCCACCGGATCAAATTGAGTTTGGCCGCAGTTGCTGCAGACGCGACGGCCGCTTAACGTCCCAATCGACCCCCGAGAAAACTCGATTATTCCCGGGGCAAATCGTTGCAGTCGTCTCTTTATAAAGTGGATGCAGGCAGGCAGGCAGGCAGGCGGCTTCCCTCTGCCCCCGTGGGGAGAGAGAACGGACGAGCGACGAGCAGATGAGGCGCGCGAGAGTGGACCTGCACGCGGGAGCCGGAATTCCACCGCGCCCGGAAAAGTGAAAGAGAAAACGGAGGAGAGAAGGAGAGAGGATATCGGAGGCCGCCGAGGGGAATTCATGACGGACGCCTGATCGACGCAAATTTCAGCTTTACGCGCGAGCATTGCGGCCGATCGAGTTGTCATTTTTCTTATATGGGGCAATTTTAAAGCTTGCGGGAGTTTTTGGGGAGTAGGCGGATCGGTGGGGAGCTTTCGGAGCTTCGGTTGAGTTAAATTGACTTTGGGAAATGCAATAATCATGGATATAGGGGTAAATCGGGTAACGCATTTCAAACGTGATACAGGTTTCGTTCGACGGATTATGTGGTTTATTAAGTTAGATAATCGTTTAATTAAAATTATTCATTAATTATAATTAAACTGCAATAATGCAAAATTAATAATCAAAAGTTAATTAAATATGCAGTGCGTGAATAAAGTTATTTGTATAATAATCAATGGAATTATGAAAGATCATTGAGAATTCTGCAATGAAATCTATGTAATTTCTGTACGATTTCATCGGTAACGATTGAGATTTTCAGTGCTTATAATCGCTATCCAATATAAAGTATATTTTAATACAATTAATTAAGCACACTTTGAAGCAATCTCTGAAGGGCTCTACAAAGACCGCGTAGAATTCTGCACACAGTAATTCCGCGTTATTAATTAACTCTCATTCTCGAACCAAGTTTGAACAACATTAAATTCTGCATATTAAGCTTGAAATCCCCAGCTCTGATAAAAATGAAACTAAATAAATCCACGACGAGAACCTACTTATTTATGAGAACCTATTCACAAAATCTATATTTTGTGAATAGGTTTTTCTACACTTATCAAACGGAATATCGCTTAATTTCACAAGAGCGCGAGTTTGATTCGAAAGGCCAGCCGGATAAAAACACGCGCCGCAACAAACTTCCCTCCACTCGGCGAAATTTGCATCGCGGGAGTAGCGAAAATTATTAGCGAGGATTCGAGTTGGAGCGTAAAACACGGAGCGAGGAGCAGTGCAAACACGCGAAAAAGCGAGAGTTACGAGGGTGGAAGCTTCGGAATGGCCCCGAACGGCGCAAATAAGTCACCAGAACTCTACCCCCGACACGCAGCTTTGCCGCTTCGCCGGACGAAAACGGACGCATTTTCAAACTCGAGGATTCGTCCGGCGAGAGGCTTGTCGCATTAACCAGTTACATATACATTAAATCGTCGCGCAGAAACGACGTGAATTCGAGCGCGAGAAAGAGCGGCGCGTCAAGTCGATTTGTCGCCGGTGGGGAGGCAAAGTCATTTTCCGCTTGACGTTTTTCTGGTACGGGGAGAGTGTAGGTTACGGGACGCGTCGAGCGATCGACTGCGCCAACGCGCCGACAGCCCGGTGAGACAGTTATTTTCTGCTTGGACTAATTCTATTTTCAGAGGTAAAAGTCATTTCTAAGTCGCCGGGCGCAAAGGAGAATTGCGACGTGCATTGTACGGGCGTAGGACGATGACATCAGAGACCGGATGCTTTGCCTGAGTAATAAGGGGATTACGCATGCCGGGAATTTAAAAGTGCGCGCCGAGCTTTTTCTATTTATAACGAACGCTGCCAAGGTGGGCGGTAGGCTGGGGAGAAAATGAATTGTGAAATTGCCAAGGGGAGGCTGCGATAGCTGCTTCTTGAGGATATTTTTATTTTGAACTGGCTAAGTTTATCCTTCGCATTCGATGCGACGTTTCTCATTTTTTATAATGGTGCAAAATCCTTATCTGCTTTGCGCTCGTGCATTATTATTGCTTTTATTATGGGGAAGCGCGGAGGTGAGGTATTGCGCGGCAGTGCTGTCGTGCTTTAACAACCGTAACAATTGCTTTCAACAGGTTTCGAGATTATTGCCGCGAAAAAATATTTTTGATATTTATTCCCGAACGAGGCGGGTTTTGCAGAATAAATGGATACTGTCTTCTTATCGTCTCGCTCCCTTGCACATTTTGACCCGGGACGAAGATGAAAGAGTAATTTCTTATTAGTTCCGGTGTCTTTCGTTCTCCCCGCAATTATGTAGGTCACGTTGACTTTCGCGGAAGGAAGCGCTTTATCTCGCACTTATTGTTCTCCACTCGTAGAGATAATAAACGTTTACAAAGGCTCTTTCACTGAGGAAAAATTCGAATAATTCTTGTTAATAATTCTAAAGTGTTTTGTCGATTAGAATTGTCCCGACACTTAATCCAACAAAGCAGTCCACTCCAAACTATTAGCTAATATCCCAACCGAAATCGAATCGCCAGCAAAAATAACCAAACGTCACTCACCGACTTGTCGCCGAGGTTGTGCACCCTGCAGGTGAGGTACGCCGTCTTGCCGATGAGGGCCGTAATGTTGGTGGGCTGGCCGAGGTCGAAGCCCGGCTCGATCTTCGACTTCTGGCCCGCCGTGTCAAGCAGCTGCTGCCGCGGCCTGCTCGAGTGCCTCTCGGCATTGTCCATTGTCCGGTCGCCAAGGCTCAAGGTGTCTGCAAGAAAAGAAGCGAGCGCGTCAGTCGGGAGGGGACGATGGAACATCTGCATAGCCGGAAGCGCTGTCCGCGTTATTAGAAAATCAATTCGCTTGGCCGAGCGTGAAAATCGGAGCGCGAATTGGTTATGAATTTTGAGAGAGCGCCGCGCGGCGCGCGTCAGCGGGGATATTCGGCGAGTTGAACGACCTGTCTTTTGTACTCGCGTGACCGCGGCGAATTTATTGGGAGGTCGGAAATAAAAGTTAGTGCGCCGCTGGTAATTATGAAGCTTTTTCAAGCCCGTTAGATGATCCGATGGATTAAGGGACGGGGTTTAATGTTTAAGGCGCTTTTTTATTTATCCAATATATGCAGATTCGAGTTATTAATTCGAGAAGCGATTCATGATTTTTAGAGAATTTTTAGCTTAACGTATATACTAAATTTCTGTTTTGTTAGTTTGGAGGGATTGGCAATATTTGTGGTGTAATTTGCTTGTAAAACCACGAATATAAAGAAAGATAAGTGTCTATAACAACTAGTTTTCGATCGAAAAATATCAGAGCATTATTTTGAAGCAGTACGTAATTTGCATTATTTAAGTAACCCATAAAAATTTCTAAGCCCTTCAAAAGCCTTTGCTGAAAAATCCTGGTAAAAATGTTGCAAGCCGTGAATAGTAGTTTCAAATATTACAAAAACTTTTATTTCTGGGGAAACTATACGAAAACGTCCCGAAAATATATCTAAAAAGTTATCATCCCGCTTTCATAAGCCATTAATTCATCCGCGCATCTCCGACATCCAGCCCCGCGGTAGCAGAAACCGAGTGTAACAGTTTATCGGACGTAACTTCGGGTAAAAGAGAAGGGTTCCGACTCATCGAGACGATAGGATCGGGGGGCAGCAGCAGCAGCGGCGGCTGCGCGCGGGAACGAGATTTTCCTCGCCGCGCGCACTCATAACTATAAGTTCGGATAACGAGCTTTCGCGAAGCTTGCGATCCTGTCTCTCGGCCGGCCAGAAATTACAGCAAACGGCCCGAATTACTTGCTCGTCGGAAAGTTTACGCGGCTCCCCACCCCACCCCCCCGGAGTCGGTGCTTGAACTGCTTTCGCGGCGCTTTCCGGGCTTTGTGTGTCCTCGAGGCACTCTCTCTCTCTCTCTCTCTCGTCGTTTGTGCGTGGCCCGAGAGCCTCGCTGATGACGGCGCGGCGCACAATCGACGCTTGAGCGGCTTTTTTATTTCGTTTCACGCACTTGCTTTTGTGGGAACGGCAGAGAAAGAAAGAAAAAAAGAAAAAAGAAAAAAATGGCTCCGCGGGAGAGAGACGGGCTTGTTATCTCGCTTTTTTTTGCGTATTCGTCTATTTTGCGGGCAAGAGGGCTGATTCTTTGGTGCTTTTTTTTTGTTTTTGCTTTTTTTTTCACCCCCTAACTTTTTTTCAGAGGCTGCACGCGGCTGTTGTCGGAATATGGAGTACGATTTGAAATTAAATTTTGGTCGGCTCTGTGAGGATGAGTTAACGAAGGCATTCATTATAAAAAGCGAGGTCAAAAGGAATCTTTTTTTAGTCTTGAAATTATGAGAGAACCGAGAGGCGTGAGCGGTTCAATTAGTGCGCATGTACGCATTGATCTATCCGGAATAATGAACTTTGCACTTCTGAAATGAGTTGGAGAGTAAGGGTGCTTGATGGTGCAGTGTAATGGAAAAAGTATATTTGAATTTAGTTTGTTATCCATTGCATGAAAAGGATGTGAAAATTGAATGAATAGATGCAAATGACTACTATAAAAAAAATATTATAATAAAAAATCTATGACTTTAGGAATTAATTTGTATTTTCAATTATTTTAAATCTGATAATATATCGTTCTATTATAAGCTGTGCTCGTCATTTGCTGACTAGGATAATTGTTATTGAAAATGAAAGGCAGCTAGCATTGATTATAGGTATTTAACCATCTGTCAGTAGTATAACTAGAGTATTGTCAGCCTAAAAATATAAAATAATTCCAAGCTTGCGTTTATGTATTTCAGCCTTTCATTATACTAGAAGTTATTTTATGCCTTTAATTTGGAAAACTGAAAATCGTACATCGCGGTATTATTGCCTGTGTAATATTAAAAATTAATGTAAAATATATTGATTAATTTATTTTATCGTTTATTATTGATTCATTTATTTTATCGTACGAAATCCTCTAATACATATATAACGCAAGTTTCATAGCATAAAAAATGTGTTGGAATTCGTTAATAATTGACTTTTTGTTTCGCTTAAAAAATCTGTTCCATTGTTCAGTGCAGCATATGAAAACAAAGTTATTCAGCCAACTTTATTAGGTTAGCACAAAAGAACTCAAACAAGAAGCGATAAACTATTCGGAGAATTAAAAAGAATAGGGGCGAGAATTTAATCGCTCGCTGAAGCTCGTTCGTAGCCGTAAACGGGCTGAAATTATAAATCGACCTACTTTGCGCAGCAATATTTACGTGAATACCTAATCGAGGAATATTAACTTGAGTAAATCAATTTTTGAATAATAATATTTTGTCCGATTCTGTGTGCATCACGCTGTTTAATTGGGTTATGAATTAAAAGGCACGTGAAATTATTAACAAATAGACTTCTTTCGCTTAAAAGGCGCCTAATTAGTTGAAGAATGCAATGCAGTATCGATTATCGGGTAAAACTTTCTTTTCGACCTAATAATTCGAATTTTGCCAAGTTTCGTTGTTGCGCGCTTTGACTGCCTAAGGCGACTCAAAGCCGCGCGTTTATAGTGCTGCAGCTTAAATGGCAATACAGATATACGTTACCTCGGCTTTTGTAGTATAATAAAAAGCGCACGTACGTTTTTCTAAACTTAAGTTTTAATGCAATAGTTTAGTAAAAAGCAATTTCCAATAGGAAAATTATGCTTTAGATAGCCTTGGAATTTGTCATTGACGAAGTAGATTATTTTATTAAATTAGTCCACAGGATAATTAATGTATATATTTACCTTTCCAGAATTTCACTTTAATAAATGCTTATTATTAACCCGAATATCGAGAAACAGCTACGTTAAAATCAAAATTCTTAGTATACATTAACCTGTAATGTTTAACTTTTCAAACTAATTGTAATTTGATCGCGCACGTTCATTTCACTTTCTAACTTTATTACTTTAAAATTAAGTCAAACGGCCCTTCATCGAGCCACTTTATTCTATATTAAACGTCAAAAATGGAGCAACGTTTATTACTTTAACTTCGAAACGATTATTTTCCAAACTATAAAATTTAATCGTCCAATATTTCCAAACATCCAAGCCGCGTTCGGTCAATTAGCTCGTTAAAACCAAAAGGGAAATCCGCGCCGAGTGGCGCGGAAGTTTATCGAAAGACGCGCTACGAGTCATCGCCTCGGATTTCGGAAAAGTCTCTCTCTCTCTCTCTTTCTCTCTCTCGCATGACTCGGCTTCTTCCGAAGCGAAGCAATTAGATTTTATCGGCCATTAGCTCTCTTTAATTGGCTCGCTCGAAGCCTGAGGAACATCCCGGCACGTGCGAGAGGGGTAATAACGGCGTATATATACATATACACACACACCCCCGCAACAGTCTGCAGTATCGTTTCTTGCAGCGGCGGCATCTTTGGGCGAGAGAGAGAGAGAGAGAGAGGGAGAGAGGAGCCATGTTAATTAATTTAGCCACATAGTCCACCCGGGCCGACGGCGCGGCTTGCATTACGCTCTGCGGTGTGCCAGCCCCCAGTCGAAGTAGTCGCGAAACAATGCGGACGCCTATTAACGGGGGAGATCGCACTTGCTGAATTAGACACGAACTTGCTCGATACCTGATTAAACCTCTGATTGCCCCGATGTTCGCCGCGATTAATGAGGGCCGAGTTAGGGCAGGGTAGAAATTTGGTCGGGCCTCCTGAGCGGATGACAGTTTTTCGCGTCTCGATGTGGATTTAGTTCGAAAGGGTTTACGTTTTAAAGGAACTTTTGATTAAGAAACTTCGGACTATCGATTCTTGATTAAAGGGGTAACGTGCTATAAAAAAGCTTCTTTTTTTTTATTTTTTATTTTTATTTTTTAATTTTAAATAAATAAAATAACTTTATTATCTATATTGTTCTATCACTACGATTAGGAATATTTATGAAAACTATTATGTAACTGGAATTTTGTTCTTTAATTCAAGTCATGAAAATTTATAACGTGTCATAATTATTTTTGTAAAATACTTTCCAATCGTTTTTAAATCTCAATTTTTTTGAACATTGTGACCTATAAAATGCAGTTTACCTAACGTAAAAGAATGCAAATATTCTATCGGTGTAGGCATTTTTTACAGGAGTAGATTCGGAAAAAAAATCAAAAAAGCTATTTTGATTCAACTAGCGTTTCGAAATTTTTTTTAGTCTGTGAAAATAAATCACGCCTGTAATAAAAAATATGTAGCTTACTAAAAGAATGAATAAAACTTGGAAAATTCAACTCGTTTCTTTAGTTCTAGACTCAAAATAAGTAAGCACAATTTAACATTTAGAAAATTTTAACCGCTGCGAAAGGAACACGTGTTTCCAGTGTAAATTAAAGTATTTCTACAGAATAAAATTAAATGTAGCTTTGTGGGAAATAGCTTCTACTAAACACATTTTTAAATACGTTTCACATATTTACATAAGAGCAGCAGAAACAGTATGTACACATCTCAGCAACAAAAAATAGGAGAGACCTCGCAACTACCGGAGAAAAGCGCTACCAGAAAAAAACGTTGCTTTTTACCTCGAAAAAGACACATTTCCCGGCCGCGCATTTTGATATCTAATAAAATTGTTTCTCTCAGAAATACGTTTTAACGACAAGTTTGGCGAGAGCTCGAAAAAATCCAGCATTCCTGCGCAGTGCGCCTCGCATAAATGCATGATTTGTTTCGCTCGAGCGAGACAAAAAAAAAAGGGGGGGGGGGGGCTTCAGTGCGGATCGCGGGAAACATCACTTATACGAATGGCGCTTCATCTACGTTTTTTGCATAAATCGCGGCCGCGGCTTCATGTTGCGCATCTGAGGGAACTTTTTTCTTTCAGATGGGAGGCAGGCCATTTACGTATTCATAGAAATACCGAAAAAATGGAATATAAATGGATCGAGTGCAGCGGGGGAAAGAGAGAGCCGCTGATTTTGTTTTGGAAGCGTTTAACAAGCTTTTGGCGACGTATAAATTAATGGTGATTAAAATATCGAATGTGGTTAAAAGGGCAATGGATTGCGTTCACCTTTCATTATCGATGTTATTATAAACTTTCAAGCGGCGTCTATTGTTACTTTTTTATAGTTTCAAAACATTTTCTAGATTAATTCTAAAATGATTCTCTGAATGCTAAATATTCTTGATAATAGCAGTCGTTAAAAACATGCTGCGTGAAAAATATTTTAAAAAACTATGTCAAACTTACGACCTAAAAATGTAACTAAACTAAAAATGTAATTCCATTTTGAATGCAAAAATATCTCCAAGTGCGTCATCAACTTTTTTCTCTTTATTTAAGTTTACGCATTTCAAATCAGATGTTTATGAAAAGCTTTTGAAAATTTTTATCCCGCGATTTCAATAATGCAAAGCAACATTATTTTGTATGTACGGTAGATAAAGAATTTTTCCAACTATGAAATTAAAAATATAATCATAGCCGACTATTCATCTTACAAAAAAAGATGTCAGCAGTACAATCAACAATAAAACAAAAAAAAAAAACCCCGATATAAAAAAAAACCGCGTTTCTAGCGCAAGATTTACAGCTGCATTAATCGCAGCCTCTCTGCAAGCTCAAACATTCCCGGGGAGCCGCGTATCTGGGATCGAAAATGTTTGCCATTGTACTCGTTATCTCGCCGCTCGGAGCGGAGAGCGCGTGTGCACAATTAATTGAATTAAATGTTTGTTAAAGTCGGTAGACAAGTGCACGGGCGGGGGCGGCGGCGCGGCGGCCCCTGGCGTGCGGATCCTTTTTAAATCAAAGTCGGTAAAGCAAGTTTAATCTGAATCTCGTATTTCTTGCTCATTACGACAAACGCGTCCAGCTCACGCGATATATGGAATCGCGTCATTCCAACGCACTTATTAAAGGAACGTGGGGCGGGGGAGAGAGGGGGTGGGGGATAAAGCTTCCCTTTGTTTACTAATCGCATGCGCCCTTCGAGCGTAGGAACTTGCAGATTTTGCGTTGGTAAAGTAGGCCGCTGGAAACGATTGCTGGACGACTCCATTTACTTGCTAGGAGAGTGCACGGGTTCCGGATCACCGATTTTGTTCAAACTTTGAGCTCGGTTTTCTTATGACAAAATATGAAGAAAGCCAAAATATTAGGGTCTAACGCTCAAAATTTTCGACACAGGAGGTAAATAAAGTTATTTCTCTTTAAAACTTCGTATTTCGTTATTTGATGATAAAACACCTCCTATTAAAGCTAGAAATTTCGGCAAAAAATCAAACGAAAGTAGAGGAAAAGACCTATAATTTGAGAGGCTGGACGTTAAAAAATCTCGAAGGCTTCAAAAGTTATAGGTCTTTTCCTCTACTTAAGCTTTAATGGGAGGTGTTTTATCATCAAATAACGAAATACGTAGTTTTAGAGAGAAATAACTTTATTTACCTCTTGTGTCGAAAATTTTGAGCGTTAGACCCTAATATTTTGGCTTTCTTCATATTTTGTCATAAGAAAACCGTGTTCAAAGTTTGAACAAAATCGGTGATACAGAACTCATGCACTCTCCTAGTTAGTTATTTTCTATTGATAACGTTTGTATTGTTTGTGGATGAAACAGAGTGTAAAGTTGCGTAAGAGGACTGCATTCAATAATTTACTTTTTTTACTTCCTTTCTCTTTTCTTCTTTTGAGCTCCCCTTAAGTACACGATGTAAATTAGCAAATATTTCTGCAACAAATAATTTAAGTGCTTCTTGTAAAAGTTTAACCGTGGCAATTATTCAGTTCTTCCGCGGATTTAATAACTGAAATGTTTGAATAATAAATCATTATCCTCATCGGTAGTTATAGTAATTACGTAATGGCTTAGAAATTGCCGAGGGACAATTTTCTCCATGACATCGTGAAATTCAATAAAACGAACACTTGATATTCTTGCTCCAATTCTTGCCAAGGCAGAGAGTCCTTACATTGTAAATGGTCTAATACAAGTGCCTTTGTACAAGTCGAGGATCTTCCGCTTCGTATTATATAATACTGTTCCGCGACGAAAGAAAGAGCTTGCATTCGTTTGCTTTTTTCTTTTTTTTTCCAATTTGCGACTAATTACGAATCGATCGTAGCGATCGGCCTGCCTCGCCCTTACATCAAAAATCTTTGCGATAAAACAAATTCCTTATTAAATTCTTCCCCTCGAACGACGGAAAGTCGAAAAGTCAGCGGAAGCTCGGGAAAAACGTCTCTCTGATTGAAGTGCTCGCTTGAACGTAAACGGCCGCCATAAAATTCAAGACTCGCCTTACTCCTTTTTTCTGTCCTTTCTCCGCGCTCTCGAGGCCATCTCGAGAGAGAGAGAGAGAGAGAGAGAGAGAGAGCTCTCGAGTATCATGTCGCCGGGATCAATCATGCAGCTTTAGCCCCAGGTGTAATTTCCCGGCGTTTCGTTATCGGACGTCGCGATAGGATGCGCGTTATACGATTGTGGCCAGCGGCTGGACGAGAGAGAGAGAGAGAGAGAGAAGTCGAGCGAACGTCGAGTAATTACTGGCTGCTGCTCCCCGTCGCGAGTTACGTCTTGGCAGTTACGGGGGGACCTACCAAGTTTACTCGTCCTCGTTGCAGAGCTTTAATTGGAAAGTATCCGTGATCATCGAGTTGCGAGAGAGAGAGAGAGAGAGAGAGAGAAAGAGGAGGGATACAAAAAGCAGAGCGTTTCTTCTGCTTCTTCGTTTCGAGACGGCGGGAGGAAGAGAGCAACGACGACAGCGGCTTAATGAACGACGTTTGTGCCGAGGTAGTTGTGAAAAATGTTGTACACGTTTTTAGCTGTAATTGTTGGGGAAGATTGGTGAGCTTTCTTAGGGAGCTCTTGAAATTGAAGATGTTTTGTTTCGCCATTGTTTTTGTCTCGGGGAATTTAACTCGGGGAACTTTCTTTTCTCGAATCTCACTTGGGACGAAAGAAATTTCTATAACAGATTTAATAAAAAGGATGATGTTCATGAAATACAAGATTTTACCGCTCGGTTAGTTCATTTAAATTCTCTGTAAAAACAGAGTTTATTGTTCTTTTGCGATTCTATTAGTTTCGTCCTAAAAGTTTTTTTTACATTTTATTATTCATAGTTTTTGTGAATCGACAGCCTATATTCTTTGAATATTGATTGTTTTGCTTTTGTCTCTAGCATTCAAGATAAATTTATCAAGATTATTTTGATCTGTGGACTATTTTATGATATGTATCAGCTTGATGAATTTCGGGCATCATCATCTCTGATCTTCTCCGGTCACACCATCATTCCATAATTATCTATCTTCTCTCATTACCTAATTGCACTGTACCTGTCTGTTGACGCGCTCGTCGATTAAGCCCGGGATCAAATATTCAGTTCTGGACTTAATGTATGTTTGTAATACCATATTTTGGTATCGTATATCCTCTAATGTGCACGCTATTAAAAAAACTTTTATCAAGTTAAGCTTGTTAGTTCATCCACATCTCCTAAAATCCTTAATTATTTTTTGTAAAATAATTTTTATACTTTTCACGAGTAAGTTCTTGATAATAGATTTAAGGGATTTAAAAAGGATTGACTTAAGTAAGAGGCTCATCTTAAATGTACACTAATAAGTAAGGGCTTCGCCGTAGGTGCACTAATTGCAAACGCTTTGCATATTCATATCGAACCGCCGGCCCTCCGGCTATACTATATTACTTTATTTTCTGGCACGTATATTTTACAGTCGAGCGTCACGCGGCCGCGAAGCGAATATTACTTGCTCGAGCTTCAAATGCAAATTCTTCGTGCATTGACGCTCGTACGAGTGGCTTCGTACGTCCTCCTCTGTCCCCCCCCCCCTCCGTCTGTTCGAAATAAACGCTGTTTGCGCTCTCGCGTGCCCGAGGCGCCGTCGCACACCCTGTCTTGCTCTCCTTCTGGTTATGCTTATTTTTTTTTTCTCTCCGAGGGCGCTCCGGAGAATGGAAGCTAAGACGGGGCAGCGTTAAAGCGGGTCGAGAGCGACTGCACTTAAGTTCGCAATTAAAACGGACGAAACTTAATGCCTCTCGCTGCCACGTATGAGAGAAAGAGAGAGAGAGAGAGAGAGAGGCGTGGACGGAAAGGGACCAAGAGTTGCGAGAGAGAAGGAGAAAGGGGATCTCGCATTTTCATGAAAGCGGATGTATTTAAAGCAATATTAGGGACGTATAGAGACTTGACCAGCGTGAATTTTGTCACAACCTACTTTGTGTGAAAATTATTTTATATGAAAATTTAGTTTATAATCATCGTGTACTACGCGTGAATTAATTTTATGTGATATTTATAACTTTTGATATAATTGAGAGTTGCGGTGTAAATTTAAACACCTTCGGTTTATTGATATTGAAATATTTTTAGAGCGGCGTTTTTTTTGTGACCTGCACGTTAAATTTTTAAACGTAAATTTATGAAAATAAAGTCAGTGTCGGTATTTCATGTTCCACGAAAATATTATAGGTGAACTCGTTTTTTAACGCATTTATCAAAATATTTTACACAATTTTCTTAACCTAGTTTTGAATAAATTTCGATCTTTTGAAAAGGTACAAAAGTATGCAAAAGGGCGCAAATGCGTATTTTAAAAAAAAAAGTACATAGATTTTAATACTTTGTGTACTTTTTCATGAATAGAAAAAAGGATTTATATTTTTAACCCACTCTACGCCTCCGTGAATATATACAATAATGCATAATTCTGTGTAATTTAAAAATGTAGTTATTATTTTTTTAAAATTAATATATCATGACAAAATCTAGTTATTTCTAAAAAGGAGTTTTTATTTTCTTAATTATTACCTCTGTTCTGGGGAAATAATTTCATAATTTTAGCGACTCCCACTTAGCATGCTGACGTAAAAACTAGCGTGATCCACAATTATTAATTTCGTGTTTTAACCGAGACGTAATTTACGGAAATATCTCTTACAGTTACACCGATGACGTTTAGCACGGCCGTAAATTACTTTTTAATCGAGCAATAATTTTGTTTGATTGTACACAAAATTAAACAGTTTTGCAAAGGCCGTTCACGCGGTAATTCTAGTTATTCTAACAACATTATATTGTACATTAAATAATGCGACTTGATTGAATGAGAATCAACGAAGAGGTGCGGATCAATAATGCTCCATTAATGAAACTAGCAGCGGTTACGTTATCAAAATTTCAGTGCACACTACAGCAGTTCAAAAATTTGTGAGGCGAATTTAAATTCTCTTATTACAGAGAAGCTGCTTAATTACAATAAGAAAATTAGTAGCTGAAAATTGACAATTAAACGTGACAATAATATATACTTCACTTACAAGTGTTTTTGATTGAAATTTATATTTAAATTGTGCATCCATTTCCACATCAATATCATTCACTTTAATGTACAAAACAGGTATTGTCATTATTGTCAATTTAAAAATTTTGCTAGTAATAACTAATTGAAAATTCATCAATATTCCGTTTGTGAATATATAGAATTTCAACGAATTACTTCTATATCAGAAGCCATTTTAATTCAGATCAGAAATTACTTTAACAGGTGTTTAACTCTATATTCGCGATAACTGAACCGGCAACGTAATCAGCCATGCGATCGTAATGGCTCCATGCACTCAGTCTTGATTCTAGTGTTCGCCCTGAAGACCGACAATGTTCTTCTAGTTTCTTGCTGATAGCCTCTGGCTCTTTGCTCACTCGTTGTTGGAGTGACAAAGGTACACCTTGTTGAACTTTGTCGAACTTGTAGGAAGTTTAAGAAGCATCAGGAAACTAGAGAGCGCCGGAAGTATCGCAAAAAAGAAGTTTGCCATTGCATTTATGAAAAATGCACCTGTCGTTCCGTCATTTAGAATGTTTGTATTCTTAATTTAAAGCAGTAAATACTTGTAATGATCGAACTGATTTAATAATTTTTTATGGAAAGTACAATGCAACTGTCTAACAAGATTTACAACGTATTGTCATTTTAAAATAATAGAGAGGCTATACTAATTAATTATGGCAGCGTTTTTAAATACCAGGAATATGTATAGGAAAACTCATTTAAAAAATAGCAATTATATTTTCAAAACGCATTTTATTCGAATTTGCGAAATTAACAAAACAAAATATTCGAAAAATGAGCTCCGCAGTTTTCATTTATACCTCATACACCCAGTTAATTACTTTGCACTCGAAACGATGACTCGAATATGAAAGGAAATAGCATTTCTTTGACTAAAGCAGCAACGGAGAAAATAAACAAAAAAATTCTTCCTCTTATATGGGAAAGGCGCACAAAGAATAAAAAAAGAAAAAAAAGCTCCCTCGTAATTAACAGTCTTTCCGGCGCGGATGAAAGTCCAGCTAAAACTCCGCCGCTGAAAGTATCGCGAGTCATCAGGTCATATTGACTTCTTTATTCGCGCGTAGCGTTCGATTCGAATAACTCCCCGCATTCGAGTGATTCAACGCCGCGCGCATTTGCGAGTTGCGCCGTTGCGAGAGAGCCACACCGACGAATCCAGATTCCTATCACTTTTATTCCACTCCATTTCTGCAATTAGCGAGACTTAATCTACGGGGAGAGAATACAATGCAATTTCCGTGAATGGCCGCGTACGAAAAGGGACGGGTTTGCGCGACATTTTTTTTTTTCACGTTCGGGGTAAGATAATCGGAGCGTAAAATAATTCTTGCATATCGATGCGGTTTTAATGCAGTTGTATGCATTTAAATTTACTGAAATTTCACGAAAGAATTCATTTTAATGTTTGGCGCAGATTAATGCAAAATTCACTTTAACGTTACAAATATTCGCCGGTATTTTTTAAATTCTATAATAAAACGAAAATGATTAATAAACCACCCTAAAAAAAAGTCAAAAAATGGTTGAATTCTCCTAACCGCAAGCGAATTATACAAATAAAAATTTAATTACCTCAATAGACCGCCCAACACGAGCAAACAATATTTAAGGAATTTAATTCCCCAAGTTCAAAGCCATTAAGCCGGGCGTCGCACGCAAAGCTTTTTCCAGGCACATGAAGGGCGCTCTTCGGCCCAAGACCGGCAGAGCCCTGATTCATAACACTCTGCCCCTTTGCTCTTCGAGCCTCTCTCGCACCCCTTCCCGGCCGCGCCGACTAGCCGGCGTTACACGTATATACTCGGGGATAAAACGAGCGTCGCGCGCGCCATGGAAACTCGAGCCGAAAGGCAGAGGCCGCGTCACCCGGCTATTTGTCGAACATGTCATCGGCAAGGATCCGCTAATCAAGTTCGCGAGGGGAGTAGGTGGCGGGGGGGGGGGGGGGGGCGAATATCGTTTCGGCGGATCGTGTCGCGCTCGGCAGCCCCCCGCAATTAATTCGCTTTCCGCCGCTATATCGGGAGGTGAGGGAGAGCGCGATGAAAGGACGGAGGGGAGCAGCGAATGAAAGCGCGATTATGACGCGAGTTTACGCGTCGCGCTCCCGGGGGGAGGCGAAGAAAGAAGGTCGAGTTTCTGAAGGTTTGCCCAATTTACATGCTCTTTCGGACTCTCGAAATTTAACTGGCAATCTTGGCTGGGGCGTTTTTGGGTGCGGATTAGAGTGGGTAGGAATATCGAGGGGTGGAGTAATTTTAGGGTGTGTGTTTTGTGGAGGCTCGAAGATCGAAGGATCAATTTGGTTTTGAATGAACGTTCTGTAAGACATTTTTGATACTTATTGTATGAATGGAAATTAAAAATTCTCTGAATTTATAAGTATTCCGCAGAAGACAATTAGTAAATTAATGAGAAACTTTGCTCTTAAATGTTTTAGTTTCTAAAAGTTCTTTTTGTTTTAGCTCTTTATTTAGTTCCTTCAAAAGGACTTCAAATAGCGAGACTTCCGAGAAGAGAAAGGCAATCTTCTTCATGAATTGCTGAATCGGGTGGCCATCTTTGACTTTGTATCCATTTATAAAATCTGACGCAGTGGAAATTAAATTTACATTTATCCTTTGTAAAAAAAAATTATTAATAACCTAGATTACTATTAATTACTACATATCTATGCAAATTTTACCTTTCGTTTTATAATCGCGTGAAAATATGTGACCGACGCTATTTCGCAAGTAACAAGAGCAGTAAATTTTCTTGAATTTATTAAAGCTCTCGGAAATAAATTTTAGGCTCGTTATACTAATGCGCGTTTATTTAACCTGGCAATTAAAATCAGCAAGCCAATCTATTTACGAATCGGGCAATTCAAATGTTTAAAAGAAAAAAAAGAGAAAAGAAAAAGAATTTGATCGATTTTAACAGCCTCGGCGAAACAATGGAAACGGCTCTGTTACCGATTCCCTTTAGAAACCGAAGCTTTTAATTAAATGGCGACAGCGTCAATGCAATCAAAAGAAAATGGACGCTGTTCTTTGAGCGGGGGAAAGCTCCGCTTTGAGCCGGCGAAATTAATTAAAACTCGGTAAATAACGAGCGCTCGCGAGTGCGCGCGCGGGGATTCGGAATTAATTCCGCGTCTCGTACGTAATTTCTCGCGCGTAACTTATGCCCCGGAGTAATGGACTGTAAGTGAATTTTCTTTTTATAGTATGCTTACGTGTTTATCGCGTGATTTCGCGCGGCGCGCGGCTCATGTTTATGCAAGATTTTCAGCTCGGTATCGCCTGCACGGCGCGCGGCTGTGCGTCTCGCGAGAATTTCGCGCGGAGAGAGCAGACCGCGCGGCGATAGGAATCGAAATTGAATTTATGAAAATTATACGACGGGGCGAGAAAAATTGTTAAAAGGAGTGCAGGGGGGTGGATTCGCGGGCAGGCCGGTCGAACGCTCATTTTTTAGATTTTAAACATTCTATTTAACTTTTTAACCGGAATCGATCCGGATGAAGATACTTTAAATGCAAATTGTCGCTGCGCATTCCGCTGCTCCTGTTCCGAATTTTTTGTCTTTTTCGTTGTTTTACGTACTAAGCCGAAAAATAATTTTCGTCTCCTTTAGCTCGAAGCTGCATAAAGCTTTGCTACTTTTTATGTAAATACTCTTTAATAACATGCAATCAACTCATTCTGAAAAAATCCTTTTATTAAAACGGTGCATTTCGTACTACGTGTTTTACTAATTATCATATAAATTGTTAAAATTTTCCTCTTATAATCAAGTGTTTACAAGATAAAATTTAATAAAAATGTAAATGAAACGATTAAACTTGCGCACCGGTTTTTAGCCACTGCTTAGAGGAGTGCACGGCTTAATTAGAAGGTGTCCTTTTATTTAGCAAGTGTAATCAATAGAATTGCAACGTTTGCGCGACGTAGAAAATTTGTTCGAGAACAATCGAAATTATAGAACTTTTTCAGAGATGTTTAAAGCAACAACAATATTCGAATGTATTTGTATTGTATAAAAAAAAAAAACTGAAAAAATAAAACAAAAAACCTTTAAAATAATCAATTATTTTCACAAAAGTATTATAGATTTTCTATTTGCATTAGATGCGGATAAAAACTCTGTAACTTTGAACACATTTAGCTATTAGGAGTTATTCTCCAAGTGACACGCAAGGTATGTGCCTTTAAACTCATAACCCTTAACAGCAACTATAAACACGAATCTTTTTAAAAAGCAAAACGCTTTCATTAATAAAACGAAAGATATCCAGGGGGTGAGCGGCGGCAAGAAATCGGAAATACCCATTCGAGTACGTGCGCGAGGCAGCTATCTCCGTCTGCCGGCGTGTTCGGGCTCGTTCGAGCGGGCATAAATGAAGTCTTCGGCGAAATTTGCCCCGAAAAATCTCCGAGTCGTCGGCCGTCGGCGGCGCGCGAAAGAAGGCGCATTACCATGCTAGCGCTGTAAAGAAACGAGGCGTTCGAGCGACACACACCGCCGCTGCCTCTGGGAAAGCTCTCTCGGCTCTGGAGAGAAACCGTCGGCGAACGAGGGAGTGCAGCGCGCGCGAACGCTGGAGAGAGGGAGGAAAAGAGAGATCCGCGCGCGATTTCATGCTCGGGCGACGGAAATCTAGCGGAAACGCGCGAGAGCTCCCCGGGCAGGATATTGAGACGAAATTCGCGGCTGGCGCTTCTTTAAGGGAGAGAATTCGGAGCCAACGAGCGAATGGATGGCGGAGGAAGAGCAGCCATCTGCCGCTCGAGCGAGAGATAGAGAGAGAGGAGGCGACGATCTCCTTTTTCGGGAGGAGCATGGAAAAATAAGCGGGGGAAGGGGGGGGGGGGGAGAAAAAACGCCCGGTCGGGATAAAAGGGAAAAAGGAAAACAATGAGCGGGAGGACTGAGCCGAGAGTGGAAAGTGGAGCGGCACGCTCGGCTGCCGGTGTTATATAGTTTGTTTAGCAAGATTTTGAATAAGAATCGGCGCGTCCCGAAGTTTGCGCGCGAGGACCCTCTTTCGGGATAGTTCGGGAGAGCGTTCGAAAGTCGGAACTTTGCTCGCGCGCGGGGCGATAATTTCGAATACTGATACCGAGAATCGAGGTCGAATGTAAGTCATAATAATCAGCTTGATAATTTATGAGTTCGTCCACTTTTGCGAGTTCCTTGGGAATTTCTGCTTTTTATTCGAACTTATTTCGCTTCGGAGATGTGCATATCTGGGCTGGGCTGAGTTGCTAATTTAACCAATATGGGTGGAATTGTATATATTTATTCAATTTAATGTTTTGAAATGTATTATCATCGGCCTGTACACATATTTAACGGTTCCATTTGATTATTCGAAATAATTGTCAGCCTTCCAACTAATTAATTAAATTCATATTCTTTTCATCCTCGTCCTCGGGAGGCTTTCATTAGCGAAATCATGTAATATTTTTGAAATGAAATTAGTTAATTGAAATCGGGAAAACATAATCCCGAATGCAGATATAAAGCAAACCAGAGGGGACTATCGATTTTTCCTTTTAAGTCGCTCTCTTATTCTTCGGCTCTCAATTTTATTCGTTAATGTCATGATGCTTTATTAAAAGCGCGTAAAAAATATTGAGATAATCACTTAATGGCGCGGATCACGCAAATAACCGCTCTAAATTTCGCGTTCGGATTAAGATGTCATTCGGAAGGTTATTCCGAAATATGTTTCGTATGGAGATGGTAATTTCTTCTCGCAGGTTTAGGTGATTTAATTAATTTTAGTTTTTTTTTTAATAAGGATTCACTTGATATTAATCGTCGAAATTATTTCAGCTTTAATTATAAGGAACTTCATAATTTTCTGCCAAATTATGCTGGAAAATCGAGTAAAGTCAGATCGCTCATTAAAACACGATTAATGACTGCGGCAATCTGGTGTAGCCATATAATGATCCATCAAAGTAGTCAAAATACGCAACGTTTCATTTCCTCTCTTTGTGTATACACTTCATTCCCCCTTTCGCCTTTCAAGGCCTGCCGCTGATAACCTTCGTTAGATAAATTTTTGTCACGGATAAATAATATACTCCGTTTAAAAAAGCTGCCTTTTAATGCGATCGAATAAACAAAAATTTATTCCATCCCGGCGGAAATGGAATTGGTTTTCCTTCAATAAGCAACGATACAATTCCAACAAACAAACAGCCCGGCCCAGAAGTAGATTTCCCGCGAGTTTTTCCGCAAAGCAAATGAAAATCGGCTCGAATTTTGTTCCCTCTCCCCTGACAAACCTCTTCCATTCATCCGGCGCAATAATTGACGAGGTGCAGTCCGGCAAAAAAAAAAAAAAAACGACACGAAAGCATTCCGCGTCGGGGGGACGGCAAAGTCGCCATCGACCCGCGGAGTAAACTCTCATTTTTGGAAAAGGGGTCGCGCCGCGACCCGAATGTATATATATATCTATATACGTGTACACCAGGCTCGGACGCAAACGTCCTGCATAATTCGAAAGGATTGTGTGTGTCCACTTCGATCTTTTCCTCTCTTTCTGCTCTCTCTCTCTCTCTCTTCTCCCGACTATACTCGCGACTTTACAAGGGTGCAGCTTTTCGAGCTGCGAGGCGGGGGGACGAATACGAAATTTAATCCCGAAAGACAGCGCGGCGGCGCGCGAACTTTTTGCATTACCGGGATGAGAGTAGTTCTCCGTGCAAAATTTTTGAATCTTTTAACGCGGCCGCCGCCGCCGAGAGGGAGGAGGAGGAGGAGGTGAGCTGATCCGCTTAACTTTTAAGAAGGGAATTCTGTTGCCCGCCGGGAGATGTATGGTTATTATCTCCCGTAATCACTGCTGTATATTATAATCCATGCGAAGATTTAGCAAGTGATAAAGTAAAGGATTAAGCGCTTTTTGCTTCAAAAGAATAATTGCTTCGTCGTCAGAGGCGCTATACGAGCTGGATCCGCCTGGGAAGAGGGATTAAATTAAGTATATTAAGTAGGAAATTTTTTGCGGTTAAAATTTTTGTAAGATTCCCTTGGAATTCTTATGAATCACTGGAAATTTTATACAACTAATACTGAAAGACTTTTAACTTTTTTAAAAGAAACGAAGTTTCGCTCAAACTCCCAGATTTTATACTTTTTCCATAATAATGTATTCAGTTTGACTTTTGAATGTAGGCAATTACTAAATTATTTATGCATGTAGTTTCATTAAAGCGTATTACGCGTACAAATGCCTGCATGCACATAGTTTTATTAGTTTTAGTCAGATTTTGGATCGCTTTAATAAAGTTCGTATGCATAGAAATGACAAATTTTGCATCCTGATTAACACGAAGTCTTTATTTGGGAACATTTACGAGCATCGGCTGTAGTTTAATTACATCGAACGTCGAAAACAACCCACTATACGCTCTTAAAGGAAGTATCGAATTTCCGCCCACTTGTTTTTTCATTTATGGAAATAATCTAGCCTTTATACATAGGAGTAAAAAGGAAGCTTTTTGCTCGAAAAAAAACCTCTTCGCTTTTATCTCAAAACAACGGCGATAAGCTTTCACAATGCAAACGGAAGCTATTATCGGCTCTAA
This sequence comes from Ormyrus pomaceus, assembly GCA_900474385.1. NCBI lineage: Eukaryota > Metazoa > Arthropoda > Insecta > Hymenoptera > Ormyridae > Ormyrus > Ormyrus pomaceus. Next base: position 41,279 of record UCOM01001304.1, read on the forward strand.
AGAGGAAGAAGCCTCCTTATCATCGAAGCTTATATATCATTAAAAAAAACTAACGAGCTCTTTATCCACTGCGAAAGGACAAAGGCAATAATCCCCAGACTAAACAAGGAGCGGACGGCGAGAGGCACCGAAAAAAAGATACGATTTTACGTTCCCTTGAAAAATAATATTCCGAAAGGAGAGGGGAGGGGGGGGGCGCTCTTTCGACACGAATTAAGGCCGGGACTAAAAGTTTTATCAGCCGTAAAAGGCTCGGCGGCCATCCAGCTCTTACTCTCTCTCTCCCTCTCTCTCTCCTTCCGCTGCGCTCGGAATCGCAGATGTTCGCACTCTGCCGAATTAACTTAAGTGTGCCAGGAGTCTCCTGGTAGGCGCATGATTATGTTTAGCAGCCCGGGGCGGCGTCTCTCAGTCAAGAGATGGAGGGAAACCGAGAGAAAGAGAGAGAGAGGGAGAGAGAGAGGCGAACTCGCGGAAGTCGTTCTCGGGACTGCGAAACGACTGCAATGAAACGAAGTGTAAAGCGACGATATGACGAGGCTGTTCTCTCTCTCTCCCTCTCTCTCTCTCTTTCCAGCGGAGTAACTCGAAAGGGAAAAGACGCGAAGGGGTAAGAACCGCTTGAAAATTGCTCCGGTCCGCGGGATTGCCTTGGACTTTATAACCGCTCTCTCTCTCTCTCTCTCTCTCTCTCTCTCCTTTTCTTATTGTCTCGTAATTCGATAAGACTCGACGCTGTATTTCTTACGACGGCGGAGGGCAAAACACTGTCGGCGTCAGATTTTACGGTAGCCTTTTTCTTCCTCCGCAAGTATTTTTGCTCTCTCTCCCTCTCTCTGTGTATTTGTGTAAGGGCTGCGAACGCGGACGTTGTAACCTCATTTATTTGCAATTTCTTTGCTCGAGCTTTATGTACATGCGCCCACTTGCGAGTCGCGATAAAAAGCGGCGCGGCGGTGAATTTCTACAGATGCCTTTCTCTCCTCTCCCGCCTGTCCCGCCTCCTTTTTCTCCTTTTTTATGGGCCCGGGGAAACATTTTTCCGCGTAATTTATTGCGCTCTCGCGACGGTGAATAAACGGCGATACAAGCGTCGCGGCTTAAACGTCTGGAGGCGCGTTAAGATTGCCAAAGCCGCCGAGTGAAAAAGAAAGGAGAAAAGAAGCCGTTCGCGGGGTTGGTGGGGAGGAGAAAAGAAGCGCCAGCTACTTTAAATATTGAGTTTGGGTTTGCGCGCGCGGCGAGAAAAGCGGGTAGTCTCGAAAGTTTTGACGGAGAGGAGGAAATTTTCACGCTCGGAGGAGCAAACGCCGGCTTAATCATTCGAAAGCGAATCTTCGCCCCGGCCGATAAAAGATAATCAATCGCGAAGTTTCGATGCATAAACGGCTCGCTTTATACTTGCAAAGCGAGAGATATTAACCGGTTCGAGGTGTTTGTATTACGGGGCTATTAGTATTCGGCTCCGCATAAACATCGCGATAATTTCAGCAAATTAATGAACTGCACTCGATGAGGCGCGTCGGGATTACGACGCAGGGGATCGACAACGTTGTTTTTAATTTTATAACGCACCTTTATGATCGCGCTGCTTATTTTGTATTTGTTTATCGCCGTGCTGTTATTTTTGTCTGATTGACTGGGTATTTGATCAATTTATTAAACATGCAGGATCTTTATTTTCAGTCGCGACGATTGCGTTACGAATTTTCGCGATTTTCCCGGTAGTAGTTGCCTGAATGTTAATTGGGCGTAGCGTTAATTCGTGCGATCTATACTTGATGAAAATCTTCTAAAGATACTTTATCCGTCTATCGGGCTCATTTTTTTTAATACTTAAATCCGTAATCCGATGATTATATATCACAGTGAAGGTGCAAATTATAGGCGATAGTATCTTATATTAATTTAATGTTATCAAATAATACGTTCTTGAAATATATGAATATTGATGCAATGACGTTTAAAGCAGTGATAATTAAATATAAAATGGAGAATTATAATTTATTTTTTACAATTAATTCAGTTAATTGCAGGTTTAAATTGATTTCCGGCAGTTTTTTTATGTTTTGGGTTTATTTTTAAAAACAAAATTTTTTTAGGTTGATCAGTATACTTTTTTACTTTCAAACGTATAAAAGAAAGAATTTTGAATTTTGTTGGGATAAATCATTTATACGAAAAAAGGGTTTCCTTTAATGTAAGCTTTAAAATTAATTACTTATTGATAATTATTACAAATAAGAAAATGACTGTTGAAGGAATTGTAGTCATATTATTTAATAATCCAATTATAGTTCTAAAAAATAGGGGTTGTTTTAAAATATTTAAAAAATGTACAATAAATTTACGTATTATAACATGCAAAGCCAATACAGATATGTATCAGAATACTGAACATTAAATAATATTTCAAAACATTTTACTATAGTCCAAATTCCCAAATAGTACGCGGAGGCCAGTATTATAGAATTGTAATTTCAAAATAGGATGCAATGAATAACCCGATTATCGTACGTTATTCTTGTTCTCTGGGTCTCTAGCCTCTAATAATTTTAGTGTAATAACGAAATATACGTCAAATTTATAAAATGCAGCCAATCCTAATTCATAACACTATTATATATTCCAATTACGAATACTAAAGATTATTAACAATGCAAAATTTTTCACGTTAAAAAAGGGGTTACCCAATTAATTTTCCCCCTTCATCATTTTTATGCATCATAATACCCTTTTAGCGCTTGAAATAGCATCCTAATTAAACTCGCAACCTCTCCTGCTTCACGACTTTGTTATACGCAAACCATAATAAATGTAAATTAACGACTTAACCGGCGCATTCGTCCATGCGGGCTCTCGAATTACGAAAGTTACCCGTCGACATTCGCTCGCCGTTCCGCTTTAATATTTCGCCCTTCTGACCGTTCGACAACGTCGGATATCCCAGCGAAATAGCCACAATGACGAAACTTTCAAACGACTGAAAAGCCGCGCTCCACTGTTTAGACA
>UCOM01001305.1:0-44178 GCA_900474385.1 Ormyrus pomaceus
CCCCCCCCCTGAGTCTTCTACATGTGTACCGCAAAAGCTTCCGGGAAATTCAGTCGCAGAAATCCACAAAGCCGGCGGAGAACTTAACTAACCGCGTTTTATTCTTGAAAACCTTAGCTGAAAAGAAGTTGCCTCTGCGGGATAAGAATTTCAATTCGAGCGAGCATACGATCCCGGCTCTTAAGCGGGAAATTCTGGCCTCGGAGGATCCCAATGCCTCCTTCACTTTTTTATTTATTAAGAAGAGCTGGCTTTCTTGCCAGAAGTTCCTTCCGGGCTATTAATTACTGTGGACGAATAAAACCCCTTGTTTCGAGAATAGTTTTTCTAAAATTTTAATACGTATTTTTAGTAAAAATGAATATAAGCTGAATGAATATACTAAATTTTAGCACAAATATAGTAATGTTTAATGGAACTTTCTCTCCATGCATTAGATTCGTGACTTCCTTGCACGGTACGTCAATTTTGTTTTTTAAATATTGTTTATCTAAATCTTTTCAAAGTTTCATTATTTTCTTTTACAAAATAACGAAGGTAATCATGCAAAAAATAACACAGCCTCTAAAATCCGTACACGTAAAGGAAACAAAGTTTCTACTTTCCGCTTGCACAGTTAAGTTTACACAGCAGTTCAACTAATGATGTGTAGCTACGAAACAAAATACATAAGCCACGTTTTGAAATAAAAATCACGAGAAAAACTAAAAAAAAAAATATATTCCAAAGCCTAAAACGAAGCTGCTTCTCTTCTAATCCAGCCTAAGACCCCAGAAAATCAGAGGAAAAACAGCATAAACGCTTATAAAAACTTTTTATACTTTAATCTTTGGAATCCAAGCCCCGGCAATGCTAACGGAAAAATAGACAGCGCGAAAGCCGGAAGTATCGAGTAAAAACGACAAAGTCAAGTGATAGAGAGAGAGAGAGAAAGAGAGAGAGAGAGAGAGAGAGAGAGAGAGAGAGAGAGAGAAAGAGAAAGAGGGGGGGAAGGAGGAGTCAGGCGGAATTGGCAATTTGCGCGTTTTATTTTTGCCAGCTCGATGATACGTTTCAGTCGAGATTCCTACGGCTCAAAGCGAACAAATCCAATTTACAGTATAACGGCTTAAGGGCCTCCGTGCGATAGAGCGTATAGATTTCTTTCGTGTCTTCAGTAGTTCCCGGTCTGCAGTTGCTGTTTGGCGCTGCTTCTTAATCGACCATGACGGATGATGAAAAAAACCCGAAGAATGAAGTTGTTAACAATGTTCCACTTCGCGGAAAATCGAGAAACGTCTATTTTTCGCTCTTATCTACTAGGAGTCGTTGGCTGTCGTTTTTTTTTTTTTTTTTCATTTAATTCTGACTTTTTCAGAGTAACCTTCCAGCTTTCTAAGTGCCGAGGAATTCAAGTTACTTTTTGGACTGTATATTATTAGGTTAGAACGATTAATTAAAAAAGGAATTTAATTTTGTTAATTGCACTCTATACATTTTTATAAATGCGCTGAAGCGATAATTCAGTATTTAAGGCTAAAAAGTCAAGATGGCAATCAATGTAATGACTACTCATTTTTTAGCGTCACTTGAAATAATTCAGAGCTTTGGATTCTAGAGTGCTTTACGCAGTACATTGTCGTTTTCACATTTTTAGCTCCTCTTTCATTGAATACTGCCAATCATTCATCGTTAGGAATCGAGTACAGGCTTATTTAAATTTTTAATTTACGCCATACAAAGGCAGATAAAGAGAACGAGGCAGAAAAAATTAAAAAAGGAAATCGGGCACTTGATTATTTCAAGAGGAACGTCGTTCACATTAAAGAGAGAGAGAGAGAGAGAGAGATCATTTTACGAATCGCTCCGATTTCCGAGGTAATTGACACAATAAAATGAGAAATTTCATTACCGCAGTGTCCGCAATTGATATATATATAAGCGCGTCTTTTTAACAGGAGAATATGTTCAAGCTGAAAATTGTGCGGAATTGACCTTTCGAATAACGAAATGTGCACTTTTTAACCGTCAGGAATATAAAACGCGAACTCGTAAATGCAATTGCTTGTGAACTCTGGGCATATTGGTCCCTTTAATTTAAGCCTACTTTCGTTTATTTTTTCTTGAATCGGTAAAAGAATAACGAAATAAAGTGTTCTTTGTAGGAACAAAGAATGCATGTTGTGACTTTACTTAACCCATTGCGTGCTTCAAGTCATCAGTATGTTTTCTAGTAATTAGTATCTTTTTTATGATGATAACAATCATTCATTAAAAGTTCTTATTATATCTAAGAATCGCACTGCGTCGTATTTCTAAATAAACGCAATAAATTTCTCCACCAAAACTACAAAATTCTGAGCTCAAAGTGACTAAACCCCTTTTTTTATTCACATGTGACCCACTTCCGCGTCAAGCCAATGAAGTACCAAAAAAATCACGGCAGAATTTCGTTCAAAATTCCAAGCGCCACTCGCAGCCTGTTTTTCAAGCTGAAAAATCACACCCACGTCGCGGAGCTTCTTGCTTTGAATTTTTTTCCAGTTAAATAGGGCCATTAGCGGCCATTGAAAAGGTCGCGCGTCCGCGGCGCTTCTTCCGCGACGTCTCTCTCTCTCTCTCGCTTGGCGTTGCGTCTCCGTGCTACGGACAGAGACGAAGCGACAACGATCCTTACGGGCCGTTTATACGTAATTGCGAACAATTAGCACGGCATTTCGAATCGTAAGCGGGAGCAATTAACGTCGTCGCGTCGCGCATTCGAGATGCGCCGGGGTTATCAGCAAGGAGATGTGCGGATACGAGGCGAAGACGGGCCGAATTGCACGTGGAGGGGGGCGAGAGATGCAGGATTAGATGATAATGAATGCGCCGATTGTTTTTCGCCAAGAGCTATTACGCGGATAATGAAAGTGAATGCCGCTTAAGCGAGCTTTTTTTCTTATCAATGGAAAACTTCTCTCGCCGACTGAAAGGACGCCGCGGCGAGAGGCTGAGGTTTTAAAAATGCAGGGGGCAGAAGCTGGGAAATCAAGGCAAATCTTCGGGGGTTTCAAGGCGACTGGAAGAGGGAAGGCCGGGAAAATGTAATTAAAGTTCGCGAAGAACTTTCAAAGAGATGTTTATGCGTGTTATGTATTTCATGAACTTTTCAGCTGCCGTTTCATAAGGTAAGAAGATTAAACCTTAACCCTTTTAAAAAAAGCTCTGCCGTTTAAAAAAAGCTTCCGAGTTTCGTTGCTCTAAGGATTTTTGAAGTAGACGCTGTTTTTTTTCTTTATTAAAAATGTAATTTATTCACCATTGCGAGTTACTTTGGTGCATTAGTGTCAAGGTAACGTTTCTTTAAAAAATCATTACTTGCGCTTTTAGCTTTATCATAACGCATTTTAGTGAGTAAAAATTTGAGATCTCGACTTCTCTTATATCTTTGAAAGCTTTCACTAGACTGTCGGCTACAATCTTTTAAAAATTAAACCGTGACCTTATTTTCACCAGTATTAATTAAAATTTTCAGGCTATTCCTAAGAATTCTAAAAATTTATAAGTATGAATTGTTGGGATTTCGAAAACAAATTAAATTAATTAAATTCTACTACCTAAGAGTAAAGAAGCACGTAAAGTCTACTCATGACTCAGCTGAAATGAAAAAATATGCATTCTTATTAGTAAATAATGCAAAGTGACGTAGTAAGATTTCATGATTATTTAAATCTTATCAGAAAACGGAAAGGAAAATATCAAATAAACCTTTAAATTAACCTTCACTCAGTTTTTCTATTCCCCTCCCTGCAACCTCCCCAGTCTCCAGAGTAAATCTCCATCTCCTTACCCAAGCAGAAAATTCAATTATTTTCCACATGTTTATGACAAACGATTCTCGAGTTTTTGCCCTTACATCCGTCTCTAGAATTATGCGAGTGCAAGTGTCAGAGATGCACGAGCCCCTCTGGTCACGAGATAGAAACAAATTGGCCGTCGGCCAAAACAATTGCCGTTTCGGGGTCCCCCGAAAGCGCGCGAGCTTTTCAATGGGACACACATCCGCCCACCCCCGTTTCCCCCTCGCGGAGGCCCCGCAGGGACAATGGAAAGCCCGAGCATCGGTTTGTGCGGTGCACCGAGTATCGCGAAGCGGCGCGCAACCCCCCCAACTTCATCATCGAATCATCGTGAACGCCGGGACTGTGAATTACGGAGAGGCGCAGATTTCAGGAAGACGGGTTTATTAGCTGTTGGGTGGTCGCGCGAAGGTGGAAGTAAGACTGTTTGGATAATATTAGAGCTTTTTAATGCATTTAGATTACTTTCATTCCTGGTGGAAAATGAAATATTAAAAATGAGTGCAAGAGTAGTTAATGGCTAGAAAAGTAGCTGTCTTCTTAGAAAGCGATGAAACGTTTTTTGGCAGATTTCCTAGATATTTGAGCGAAAAAAGTAACTTAACTTCAGAAGTTCTAATACATATTTTTAATCAAAAGTATTAATTCATATTTTCCGAAGAATATGAAGTTGCTATGGATAGTTTTGACTCATTAAATATGCACACATTTCGACGTGTTGCTAATGAAATACTTCCGAGCTAAACTTCACAGCAATATTGAATTCCGCTAATGTATTTCGAATGTATCGCATCATTCGCAGTTTGCTATATTTCGCGTGCAGGAAATCGACGGCTGTGAATCAAATTGAAAATGTGTCGACGCGTTATGCTTTATCGATATCTGCGCCTGCAATACGTTAGAGTGGAGATATGAAATATTATTAGTACATAAATACAATTTGCTATTTTTTTTTATTTTACCAACTGATCGATTTTACCTTTTTAGTATGCGGTCGTTTTTCCTTCATACCAAGGTCCTCACTAAATAGTATTGAAATGATGTGTAAATTGCTTATCGATTTTTTTAAATATCTAATATTTAAAAAAAAATCATTCTTATCTTTTTGAAATCAGTTTGTGTTTATTATACGGTGCATTTACAAAAGCTGAAATGCTAACACATAGTGGTTGTTTAGATTCACCAATGTAGTTTTGAAAACGTCGCAAGCTGTGAAGTATTACATTTTTCTGAAATTAATTATTAAAATAATATTAATTACGGAAGGTCGAAGTGATTGAAAACGTTTAGCTCATTAGTACCAAATTTGTTTGCCATTAATACAAAATTATGAAAATCTACTGCGTAACTCTATTATGGGTAATTATTATACTCAACCGTTTTGGCAGCACTTTAAAATTAAAAAAAAGATTGAATATCATAGAATCAAATGAATTTGAGGTAAGAATGAAAAAGTTATTTTAATTTTGTAGATGTTAATTTTATTTTGTTTTCAGTCGCATACAGTTCACGATTGCTTTGAAGATAAAGGTTTATTAAACGTTGAAATTAGAAATGTAAGCGTTTACACTGTTAATTCTTTTTTTAAAGCATCAATTCACCCTACGATTGTATTGGGTATCGAAATGATAGAAAATTTTAAAATTCCTAATGAAAAGCTTAAACGTTATCGTTCAGACATTAAAGATATAATATATAAGTTTTGGCCAGCTCAGAAATTTATTATTTCTGACATTAATATAAAGTTTCTTCCATTAATTATGAAGAACTTACGGATTTCCAAATGGTGGAATGTTAATGGTTACTTTATTGTAAGAAGTTCAAAAATATTTTATGACTGTGATAAATTGGCTTACTTTACTTTAAAAACCATTTGGAAATTTAATATTTTGTCAGCAATATTTTTATGTTACGATTCGTTGCTTGGAATGTCATTGTATACATTTAACCCATATTCGTCTGATTCTACAAATTTTTGGCTGGAAATTGCTATTTACTATGGAAAAAATGGACACCCCTTTAGAATATTTAGAAATTCTTATTTATTAACAAGTAAGTAATTGCAATTATCAAAATTAAATATAATAAATAAATTAACAAAACAGATTCACCGTTCTATTTTAAATTATAAGATCATTCACCAGCATGTGAAGAAATATGGTTCGATAAAACTCAAGATTTAAGTAATTATCCAATGAGAATTGCCACATCAGATCTTATGTACACCGTCGAGCTCGACGAATACAATAAGACAATCGATTTAGAAATGTTCAAACTTGGAAAAGAATATATGAGAATTCTCTTTAGTAAATTAAAAGCGAATTTCACATTTGACTACTATTCTGAATTAAACGAGGTCGGTGATATCGACAATGATGGAAGCGCCACGGGAGTAATGTTGGATATTTTAGAAGGTAGATATGATATCAGAGCCGTGCCAGACTATAATCGTGGATTCTGGAAAAATGAATTACTTACATTTATACCATCGGGTATGTGTTTTCTTATGAGAAAAGAAAAAATACTAATCTTAAAGCAGTTATCTAAAGCATTTCCAAAGAAAGTAAGAAAGCTATTTCTGTTACTTTTTTTAATTTCCGTTCTAATTTTCTCACGTTTAATGAAAAAAGGATATTTTACGACAACGATCAATGTACTTCGTGCAGTTCTTGGATTTCCTGTGCTTTATACACCTGTTTATTTCCGCGAAAAAATAATAGTCATATGGTTTATGTTCGTTTTCATGATTTTCAATAGCTGTTTGCAAAGTCAATTAAACGCAATGCTCACCACTGAGAATTTCGAATCCAACTTAATAAGCGATCCTTGCGATTTACTTTATTCTGGGTATAAGGTGTACATTAGGGATTATCTTAAGCAATTTTTTGACGATACTTGTTTCGAAAATCATGATTTATTCATGGAAAAATTAGACGAATGTTTGCTAATGATGAAAAAGGATATTACAATTGTTTGTGTAGAAGACTGTACTATGGCTAGATACATGGTTCATGAAACTGAAGATATACAATTAAAAAAAGACAGTTCCTTTGACAGATATGATGCGCTTCTTTTACCCGATGATTCGCCTTTACAAAAACGGCTGCAAAATATGTTTTCTAGATTGTATGAGCAGGCCATAACTGGATTTTTAGTTAAATTAGAGAAAAGGTATTTTAAGAAACCAAGAATTCAACTTTCTACTCAAATAACGATTGATCAATTAAAATATTCATTTTTACTCTTGCTAACAATAACTTCAATAGCTACATTTGTATTTTTTGTAGAATTTTGCTTAATTAAGAGTTTTGTCGAAATCTCGCCAACACGGCAAGACCTCGTTTTTTTAATAAGGGATTGGAAGAGAAGGATTATAAACGAAACTCTTCAATTGAGCCGAATAAAATATTGTTCTTTATTGGCTCGAAGGGGAAAAGCCTTGCGGCATAAAAACCCCTGATGGTAAAACTTATAAAAAGAAATATGTGTGAATGTGTGATAAACGTGTAAAAAGAAATATGTGCGAAGGTGCGAGCGTGTGGTATGCGCGTTGAGCGGCTCCGAGGATTGACCTCGTGGAGGAGAGCTGGTCTCCGGAAGTGTCGGACGCGTTAGCGTGAATCTCCAAGACTTGTCACGGACAAAGTCTCTTGCGAGGAGAGCAGCCTCGCTCGCGTATCGTGGGAGAGTGTGTTATAATTTTTAACGCGCGGGCTAGTTATGATAAAAATGTTAGACCGGGTCGCGGTTTCAAATTTAATGTTGTCTCATCGAGAGACTCAGAAAAACTGTCTCGGACTCGCGGGCCGCCGCGAGCGTCGCGCCGTCGCTCATCCCTTCCTATGCCCAATAAAAAAAAACCAACCAATAATATTCGCGATCGGGCATATCATCGCGGGTATAAACAAACCGAAGACCGTTGGGCATAACGCCACTCGATCCTTGGAAATGTTTATACCTTTTTTTATGCTAGGCGCGACTAGTCACAACTAATCTCCGCGCATCAATATGAAAACAAAAAAAATAAATAATGTTTTTCGTTTGATTTGGTTAACGTCCGAACATTACTAACTTATTTTAGTCGATAAAATTTCAATTCATGCTACTGTTACCAACTGTTGTTACCCTACGCCTATAAACTATGCATTAAAGAAATTTCACAACATAACTCGAGCTCATTTCTATCATTAAAGAAAAATTCTGCAGCATATCAAGAAGTTTAAACGAGCTTAAAGTAAAAGTGCACGAGCTCCCCAGTCCGTAATCTGTCCGATCAAGCTGGAAAGCTCCATCTTGCAAAATCCCCAAAATTGCTATCTAAGCCTTCTTCTCTCCTCCTCCGGACAACACCTCCGCCAAGGAAACTTCATTCCCATCGGCTTGAGCCCCTAACGGGAGCGGAGCAGCGCCTCATTCCGATCGGCTGGTTCGCCGCAGCGACTAAAGGCCCTTGCCGCTAATTGACCAGCCCCTTCTCAAGTGCGCCTGATCCAGTTATCGAGGCTGGTTCGCGATTGCGCCGAGCCAAGCCGGACGTGAAATTAGAAACTCCTTTCTCCCTCTCTCTCTTCCTCCCTCTCGAGCATAGCTGAAAAGCGAGATGGCGATAAGGGTTTACCATGAGCTATGACTACACTCTCGGCGCGTTAATTCGATCCATAATTCATGTCGATTTCAACGCTCGCCTGTAAATTAGGGTGACAGTCTATTAAGGCGCCGTACGAATTATAATGGACCTACGGGGACACCGCGGGACCGGGGCCAGGGGAACGAGATGCCCTTTGACTGATAACAGCCAGCCTCTCAGGGAGCGCGCGCGGCCTGCCCGCACGATAAACGCGCTCACGCGCGTGATTTACTTTCTTCGTGCGACCGCCGTCTTCGCCGTGTGTATATCCGCCCGGTGCACTTTCTGCGCTACGTGCTCGCAAGCCTAGCCGTGCTTTAATGGCTGAACTAGCCTCGTTATTCTTGCCGGGCGTAATGCTGGACGGAATACTCATGTTTATGGAGATACTTTTGCTGGGAAAACAGAGGCTTTTTGAAGTCTTTAATGATTTTATCGCTGCTTGAGGTTGATTTACAGATTGCACTGTATAAATGTTTTGTTTAAGTGTATTTACGTGTTAAAGTGTATTTACGTGTATAAACATAAACGGACAATAAAGCTATGTTATTTTAAAGAGTTACAACATTGACGTAATGGACTTTTTCTTCCACCTTTAAAATGATCCTTTTTAAAGAGTTCTGACCAAGCCGGTGCAGCAGACTAATACTTTTCGCCAAAGAGCTCTCCTGAAAAGCCGAAATAAAGGAGCAAACAAGCGCAATATGCACAACGCTGGCCGGCGGGGCGCACAAATAAACTCGCTCTTTCTGCGGGGCGGCGGAAACTTGGAGAAATAAAGCTTTGCGCGACCGCAGGGACGCAGCCACCGCGACATTTCTCACCGAGCGGAGAAAGGGCTATATTTGCCAAAGGACAATATATTAGTCCGGGGGACGATATAAAGTGGACGGAAGGCCGGCGTCCGGCTCCGGGGAGGGAAGCAGCGAGCCGTTTACTCTCGAAAAACTTGAACTAAAGAAGAAGCTGCCCCTACCAGCCGGCGCAATATTCTTGGCAGACGGCCCCAAGTAAACGATTCCCGGAAATTATTAAGGCGCGCTAAACTTCTCGAAAAGGCTCCGTCGGAGAGCTTCTGCCGGGGATATTTAATATACTTCTGCGGAACTCCTGATGCAGTCGGCCCCGGGAAGGAAGAAGCCGCGAGTCTTCGAATAAATTACGAGATATATATTTCGGGAGAGGAGGTAAGCGCGGAAGCAATGCATTATTGTAGGGTAATTTCGCGTTCTAGCCGGGTCAATAAGCTTTTTTCCGGAAGGGAGGATATTTCCTTGAACTTGGACAGTTTTGAGGGAAAGGAAGAAGGGGGCTGTGCTTCGGTCTGCTGCTTTATTTATTTGTTTCGTGGATATTTTATAGGGCACTTATTATGCAAATCGCTGGCTTTCATTTGAGCAATATTTTTTGCTTTCTGGATCAGAGCTTAAAGGATAATTTAGGATTAAATTAAAACGAGTTTTTCGTTAACAAAAATGGGTTCATATAGTTCTAATTCGTAATTTAACTAACTCTAGCGTGATTGTAATTGAATTGAATTAATGTATGATTATATTTTAGGTTAATTAAGCAAGAATAGCTTTGGTGCTATTTCAATCCAATAATTTTGCAATAATAGACATTGCATTTAACAAAAGCCACGTCGGTATTAATTAGTTAATTATATTCATTCGTAATATTAATTTAGCATCGTCAGGCCGATCGTTATTTGTACTGTAAATTGTGCAAATTGTATAACAAGATAATAGAAAATTAAATGTATATTTATACGGTCATATAATGTATGAATTTGAAAGCTTATAAATTACTATACTTTAAAAGTCAACGTACCAAGTTTTCATTCGATGAAAATTATTTATGTTACCCATAGTTCCAAAAGACTCATTCGTAAGTGAAACAATAAGTCTGATTTATTGTATCAAATGATCGAACAATCGAATATTATTAGTCTACGTCACATATAAATAGTATGGGCGGATAACATTGATGGCCCCAGATCAGTCAGACCAACTAGGGTTATTTATTGTTTCTAATATCTTACAAAACTCGAAATCTTGAGGGTTCCATCCAGCTTCTCATCCAGAAAAAAAATATTGTTAAAAGCATCCTGATTTATTTTCGATCGTAGCATGTAATCGACTGTAAACATTTCGAGGGCAAATATCAAGCAAGCTTTCGAAAAAATAAGTTATATTATACATAGACAGTGAAATAGCGTATTAAAATTGTAAAAAAAAAGGAATTCTAAAAAAGCTGCACATTACTTTTCAGATTTTTAAAATTCCAATTGGAATCGATTAATCGCGCAGAGTTGGTGGGACCATTTTCTCATTAGCGTGGAAAACTTGGCGAAAGCTCGAACGAATGAATTACGCTTTTCCACGTAGTTTGCGGTCACAAACTTTTACGATAACTGCACAAAAGTATTCCTTAAAATACATAGTTTTCAGAGTAGAAATCGAGGATAAACGTTTCTGAGACGCTGCGGAAAATCGCTCGCGTTCTTTTCATCAAAAGCTGGGAGCTAAAATTTGATAAAAATGATGAGACTACTTGTTTCATTGATGTAACTTTTTGAAACTTGAATTTTGACGCGATATTTAAAGTTTAGAAATAGTTACCGAGAAGCTCCAACTTTTCTCAGTGTAAATCACTGTAAAAAAAGCTCTTTGAAATGTTGCCTTAAACTCCTGCATCCTAGGCGTTCTTCCAAAAACACAAGAACAATATAAATAAAAGACAACTCTTCGTATTTATCGCAGTGTGCACTTAATTTAAAAGCAACGCGAAAGAAGCCCTAGAAACTAATTAAACACCGCGGCATTCTTGCGCAAGCAGCTTTCCCCGAATCTCCTCTTTTAACGCTCGCCTACTAAATGTCAAAGGGGCAGGATGACCCTCAGGACTTGAAGAAATCAAAATAATCCGCGGACGTAAAAATACAAAAAGCAAAGAGCGAACGTGTCGTCATTCCGGAAGGGACGTCTGAGTACCCGCGTACTTAATAGTTTTTTTGCTTTCTTTTTCTCGCGGCATTGCGGGAGTGCTCCGAGAGAGGCACTTGGTAAGTGAGAGGGACACTTTTCGCGCCCCCATCCCCTTGCCGAAGTCACCCCTTTTTATTTTCCGGCTAACTAAAATGTTTAACTATATATTCGCGCTTTTTAATTTTTTACTTACGTCGTTTGGCGCCGCGCTTTAGGGGAGCTTTAAAGTTTGTGCTTTTTCTAAGGCAAGGTAATTTCTTGCTTCAATTTGTCTTTCTTATCTAGGATTATTCTCGATTGCAGTTCTCCTGCAAGTTCTTTGAAACTCCCGGCCATCGATGTTCTTTTTGAAGCAATGAGCTAACATTGATCTTTAATTTCAAAGAAAGTATAAGGCACATGTCGACGTTATGTGAGAGTCTATCGTTGATAGAGTTTGTTATTACGTAAACTCAAACGATCTTCTTGAAAATAAACGGGAAGTACCACCTAGTGGTACACGTAGTGAAACAATGAAAACGCAATTAACCCACTTCGATGGGCTTTAGAAGATAAGATATTGGAAATACAGAGAAAAATGCTGCAAATATCAGACTGCTCGTCTTCTTTGCCCTTAACTTAGCTTTCCAATTTACGAGGATTTTTTATCTTATTTATATAAAACTTTTACATTGTTTAAAATTA
The DNA here is from genome assembly GCA_900474385.1 of Ormyrus pomaceus. Lineage (NCBI taxonomy): Eukaryota > Metazoa > Arthropoda > Insecta > Hymenoptera > Ormyridae > Ormyrus > Ormyrus pomaceus. Next base: position 12,120 of record UCOM01001305.1, read on the forward strand.
CATTAACTAGAATAATAACGACAATAATTTGCGAGTGATAAACTTAAACGACAGAATATTTATCGCAATTTGAAAATTTATTCTAAAAATATGTGTGAAGCTGAAGAACTTGAATGAGTATGATCATAAATCGCACAGTGCAAGTTTAACATAAACTCTTAACTATAATGTCAGATTAGCTTTGTAAATCCTGCAGCACTCGACATAAATTTCTGAGAATTTGTGGTCATTAAAATGTATTGATTCAGTTCAAACATCCGAAGAAGAGGTATTCTCACTGAAAATGAACGTATTCCTGTAACAAACGTACCAGCCCTCAACAAAGTTCAGCTTCTCAGCGTTAGTGGAAAAAATAAAAAAATAAAGCTTAACTCCTCTCGCGGTATCGATTCCTCGGTGGCGCAAAACCGCGCTCGTCTCTATCCTCGCGCAAGGCAAAGGCACGAGCGGCCGAGGACCGGTACTTCGGGTCCTGGCTCTCGATGCTCCATGCTTAATCTCGAGGAAGTACTTCCCGCTGAAAGGGCTGACACAATGCGCAAAAGGAGGATAGCGGCAAAGGGTGCGGCAAAAAATCCAGAAGAATAAGTCGGTGTGGGCTGCGAGGATCTTGGAAAGGCGAGCCGTTGTTAGCGGTGGAATCCCCCCCCCCCCCCCTTCCCCCGCAGAAGCTTCCTTCCGGACAGGTATTGTGTTCGCCTCGGACCGCGTGCATTTTTGCTCGGAAAAAAGGAGAGCTGCTCCCTTGTGGCTTTGCCTACTTTGTAGAGCCCCAGACCTTTTTTTCCTACCCTCCTTTATCCACCCCCTGTTTTTCTTTTTCGGGGGCTCAATTAAATTCCTCCTTTTTTTTCTCTCTCTTTGCGGCTGAAATTTTTGGCTTTGTTCCTTTGTATCGCCCGGGCAGATTGATGGACAAAGTTATTAAGACGAAGAGAATGATTAAGATTTATTTAGCGCGAAAGTTAAGGGCAGCCGGAAACTGGAAGAAGTGCCGGGATTTAAATTTTGCCCCGAGTTTCCGAGTTCTTCCAACTTTTAACGATTTGTGTTTAATTGAGTCCGAACTTTTATTTCGTTTAGCCGGGATAATATTAACGATAAGAATAATTCGTCTGCTTTAATTCGCTAAAAAAAGCAGCTTTACCAACTCTTATTTTTAATTTAAAATCTCGTATCGAAACTCGTCCATTTTTTTTTTCGCTGAAAAAGTGCGCAATTTGCGATGTAATTTAATTCAGCGAAGAAACTTCCCGCTAAGCGGCTTTCCAAAAAAGTTAAATATCAGCTTCGGAAAAAAAGCGAGCGCCGAAGCTCGTAAGGTTTTAAAAACTTTCAAATTCCGCTCCGCGCGGCGAATAAAACTTTCAGCCCGTCGTTTGTTTCCCCCCCTGCGCATATATACATTACCGTACCGAATCTAGGCGTCCGTCACAATGTCGCGACAGATTTCCCAAGCGGACGCGACGCGCCGCGCGAGATTCGTCGCCTGTTTTTTTTTCTTTTTTTTTTTTCGCGCAATGGATGGATAGAACGGAATGACGAACTGCCTCGACAATGCAAAGATGAAAATATAAAAGGGATAGCCGGTCTTTTGTTTCCCCTCGCGCTTTTTCTCGCAGCTCGGCTTTTCCGCGTTGGGTGTTTTTTTTTTTTTTTCATTCCGTAATCGTGATGGATACAGATGCCTGCGCGAGCGAGCGCGAAAAAGTCGATGCGGATCCTTCTTTGGCGGGGATTGCCGTTGCGTATGTGGATGGACTTGGAACGAGGAATGCGAGACTGCGATGTGGCGGAGTCATCGGAATTTAAAGCATGTATACCCTCGCGTATGAAGCAATGAAATTAAAGGCTTTTAAAGTAACTTTACTGTAGGTATATTTGTAAAATTTTTGAAACTAATTTAAATACATCGAGTTTGAAAGTTAATTATTACTGGGAAGTTAAAGTTCAATTTTCCTTGAAAGATGAGTGTATATACATATTTTAAGTAGAATTAGTCGGTTCGAGTTACTACAGTTCAGGTGGATATATACTGTTCCCATAATTTCCCTAGGGATAGGATCAATTTTCTTTTAAACTTGTTCTTCTTGCACCTTAAGCAATAGTCAGCGTGTACAATGCTTCTTTTCAAATTAAACGTAGCGGATCCTGTGGGTGTATTTGGATTTACTTATCTTTTTGACGATGAATTGCAATTTTTTCGAATAATATATTTGATTTAATAATTGAAGGAGAAAATAATTTTAAAATGAAATATATGGGGATTTGATACGTTATTTACGTTTTTCAATATAACTTAAGTAAATAATTCACTCGTTCAATGTACCGTGTCAGAATGTCACATGAATTTTATTTATTATTATTCAAAGAATATTAAAATTATTACCTCGACAAGATAAAGATCTCTGAGAATGATATCACTGCATTTACAGGAAATCCAATTCTTCTTTTCTTCCGTAGCACAAAGAAACCTAATTTTTCCGCTTCCCTGAAGATTATTACCGGGGTAAAGGACAGAGGAAAGAGAGTGAATTAGACAGAGACACAGAAGGCAGCATTCGAAAGTATATATTCACGTCTGGGTCTGTCAGTGGCGCGCGACGTGAATTGGTTTCGTCGGTCGACGCAACTCGGCTATATGCAAATCGATTTTCAAGTTCTCGCGGATTCGTTCGAATTTCAATATTTTCCGTATTCTCTGCAATAGGCAGTCGATAATTAACTCGTTTTCTTATTTCTGGAAGCGATTTCTTTGCAGCGTCGCTTGGAAGCCTTAGTAATAAAACCCGCAATAAAATTCTGTCGGGAAAAAACAACAGGAACTCCCAAAGAACTTATTTTATAGCGGGATAACGAGAGAATTTATTTATGTTATTGTTTTATCAAAAAATTATAATAAACTTTTTACATCGAAGGATAATTAAAGATCTTTTTACCAATAGCTTTAAAATAAAAAAAAAACCTTACTAATATTACTGACGATAAAATTTCTTCAGACAAAATTAATTATAAATTGATGTACAGTAGTTATTGTAATAATGTAATTTGAAAAAAAGGTACTTGCTGGATGTTAATTATCGCTCTCCCATTCTTTTACTAAAGCGGCAAATTAAATTGGCTTCGCTTCGACGAGGATTTTAAAAGTTATTCCGAAGCCTTTTAACAGTAGCAGCCGAACGCGATAAAAATTAATCATAAAAGGGAGCTTTCATTAGAGCGGCACATAAGTTCATTAGGCGAAACTTGGCTTTCGAGACGGGCGAAGACTTCGGCCAGATTGGAGGGGGTTAAAATTGGTGAAATAACGCGCGCCACTCCTCGATCCTGCGCATAAAACGCACAAGTGGAAAATCAGGGTAAGAGGGATGGGGAGTGAAGAGGGATAGGGTAAAGGGAGAGAGGCGCAATTCAAGTTCCATCTCGTTACTGCCGAAGATCGCGGCCGCTATACTTTTCCGCCCCTACGGAAGAAGTTTTCGGCTGCATTTAATCCAGTTCGCATCCGCTGCTCTACTCCCTTTTTCTATTTTATGTTCTCTTTCTGCCACCCCCCTCTCTCTCTTTCTCTTTCTCTCTCTCTCTCTCTTCACGAGCTCGACTCTTTTTCCGTAGTATATTTCAGTTCGCCCTCTTTCGCGTAAAGGACTCTCTTTTGTGAAATTTGCATTGATATTCGCGAAAGTGGGGCTATTCTGCGAATGATGATGGAGGGGAATATAATTGTTGATAGAATGGTACTTTTTCTTCAGAAACTCAAATTGCTTTAAAGAATTCTTTTTATCATAAATTATTTCCTTTAATAGTAGGGTAATGAATTAAAACTAAAATAAGAAAGTTTTGTAACGATCCTCGTTTCGCGAACATTTCGCTCAATTATATGTTTATTTATGTTTTTATTTGTAAGAAACGGAAAAGAAGTTTTTTAATTGTAGTTTTTCCTTCCTTTGTAAAAGCACTTTTTTCCTTGAATATTTCTTACCTTATATTTCCTTCTACTTCATAATTTTTATTCTCTTCTTTTCTCGCAGCCATTGTTTCCGTTCGTGCGGCGTGGTATATAAATTCTTAGTAAAGGCCCCGGTTCCGTTTTCATTTTTCGAAGCACGTTGTATTTCATTTTTACAACAGCATTGGTACTTTTGCTAAACTTGACCGCGTTTACGATTTTCAGTTGCCGGCTTATATTTTACGGTCGACTCTGTTACTTTTAAGTTGGAGGCTTTCAAAGACTTAAAACTGAAAAACTTTTAAATGAATTTAATCTGACCGATCGATTGGTATTTGATACACTTTAAAAAAAAAATTCATTCTGTCTGACTAAATCGGCTTTCGTCTACTTAATACATTTCATTACTATTATAAAATAAAAAATTAAAATATTCTCATTCTTAATTTTAAGGATATCAAAACACGTCAATTTTTATCATCAAGTTTCTTCAAGCATCTTATCGTTCCACTAAACTTCTCCACCTAAATAGAACTATAACCCGTTTGTCGAAAACGCGCCTTAACTTCGTTCTTGCCCAATATCATTGGAACAAAAAAAAACCCCATAACGGTAAGCAAAGTGGATCTGAAATTTCCCCCTCGATCTCCATTGAAGGCACTTGAGCGTTATCTCGAGGATTTTTCTCCAGCGGAGCCGGAAAGCAACTCAAAGCGCTTGCCATTTCCGATGGCGATTGAAAGACGCAACTCTCTTTCTCTCTCTCTCTCTCTCATTGCTCGGTTACAAAGGACTCCGTGCATGTATTTCGGGCAATTTATACCCGGTTTCGAGTCGGAAAGAGCGGGGTCGAGATGTGGGTAAGACAGGATAGAAGCGGGTTTGAGATGTATATTTCGAGATCCGTCGTCGATGCTCTGTAAGGGTTGATTTTATCTTCTGGGAAGTAGGGCTTTTACGCGAAACCCTTTGAATCGGGAATGTGATATAACATTTATTATATTTACGGGAATGACAAATTTTCTGGTAGCAATTTTTGAATACAGTTGTTTTATAGAGAAGAAAATATATTTAAATTTACCTGTCTTGATGCCAAGTGATAATTCACTGCCTGGCGGTAAACTGCAAAGAAAGAATGGAATCGTTAAAAAAGTTCATTTTAATGACTGTCATAAAACTAAAAAAGTATATATTGAGAGAAAATAAAAATTGAAAGAAGCTGTGCATCGCTATTTATTTTGACACGGTTTCTTTCACGTACTTTAGCACAACTTTCTTGGGAAAAGTATTTTAGAAGTTATAAATTATATGTAAGAAACTGCAAGTGCAAGTTCAAAAATCAATTTTTAACTTTAGCTTTCGAATGTAAACAGTTCTCGAAGTTTCATATAGCTAAATGTTGTTACCGCAATCCCCGAGTTTTACAGAATATTCAATTCGTTCGAAAACTTCTTATTTACTTATAAAAACTTTTAAGAAAATAATTAAAAGCTTTTCCTTAAGTTCAAGTTTACCTACATTTTATATTTAAAAGCTTTTAATGTATTTTCTCTACTGAATGCATTTACGAATGCTGAAGCTTTTATACAAAATATTTAAAAAATTTCATTCGGTATTACATTCATTTAAATTAAGTCTTTGATTTGGATTGAAAACTGACGAGTGGATGAAAAAACTGTTGAATATATTCGGTGTATTAATTTTAGTTTTTCAGTAGCAAAATTACGGGCTTCAAAAATTACATTCGGTACCATATAAAATATTTGAAAATCAGAGAAAAATGAAAATGAACATTTTGCCACAAGAATGAATAAAATATAAAAAAAAAAAAAAAAAAAAAAAATACCAATTCCTTGTGCGCTTAACGCACGCGGAACCGCTAGATCAGCCTGCCGAAACCTCAGCGACTCACTTTCCCTCTCAGAATGATTCCCGTCGCCGCTTTGTGCACAGCTCGGGTTTGCCGCATTGCTTTTCTCAAAAGATGCAGCCTTCGGCCGGGCTAAAAGGCGTCGCGGAGCAAAGGCTTCCGCAGTCAAAGTTGGCCGAGATGGCAGCTCGGTTACGTCCACGCGGGAGAGAGACTCCCCGAGGTGCAATGTCAAAGCAGAAAACGGCCAAGGCTGAGGTTGCCCCCGGCGACGGGGCCGGCTTTGTTTACCGGTGCGACTTTCTCCCCTGGAACTCGGATCTCTTTGTTTCCGAGTCCCTAATCGTCCGTCCTTCTCCCACCTCTGTTTACCCTCCGAACCCTGCTTATTTTCGCCCGACTGCTCGCTATCTTATCCTCTCGTCAAATGTTTCTCTTAGCCGCCCGCTCTGCTTGGCCATTAATTTCCAGCTCGTCGCCGCCGCCGTCTCTTTTTATTTATCCGGCCGCGTGATATTTCCACCGTCGCGTTCTATATACCCCCCTGGAGAGAGAAAAGAGGAAGGCGAGGAAGTAACAGTCGAGACGGAGAAAAAGAATGGGAGACGATGATTAAGTACGGCCGAGACGTGTCGCTGGAAGAAAGGGGGGAGGAGCGACTTTTACTTGGACTTCGAGATTCTCACTCAAGTGGATTAGCTGAAATGTGACGGAGTGACTCGGTCGGTGTAAATTGCCTGCGAGCTCGCGCTTCTTGTCACCGATGCTCTTTTAAGGAAGAAAAGCGCGGGATTAAAATGTATTACTTCTTTCATTGACTTTGTACTCGAGGCGCACTAAGAGTGCTTCTGGAAAATTTCCGGAGAATTGACGTTTTACGGAGGCTTTTGAAATTTTCTTCGATAATTATTTATTCTTTTTGTACTTTGTTGAAAAACTAATCGCCATGGCAACGCTGTGCTGAACTGGCAATAAAATTGCTGTGTATTGAGAGCGGAAGTAAGTTTTTCTTCAATTTTTAACAGAAAAACATCAACGTGAACTCTAGAATTAAGAAATTAATTTTTTATTCCTTTTATTTACTTCAGATGAAATTGAGCATAAACGCGAATAATCAATAAAAAAGTGTGAAAGAAACAAAGCTGCAGTTAACGAAAAAGAAAGTTCCATGCTTCAAAAGAAAAAAATTTCGTATTCTGGTTAAAGTGATTGAGCTCGGAAGTACAGTAACGGTTTTAAGGCAGATTGTCTGAGGTTTTTCTCCTTCCCGCGAACAACGAAATCGAGAGACCTTAGAAACAAAAAAAAAGTGAATTGATGGCTGTTCTTGTCTAGAAAAAACTTTGGAGAACGCTGAAGGTGTATTTCTGCAAACCTTAGGATAAAGCGGAGCAATTCGTATTGATGGCTTCAATTCACCGCAAAAAAATAATTCTAATCATAAAACAAAGGCACCTTTTAATTTTGCTTATTATGTTTCTTACTTTGGTAATTTCGAAAGCTAATTAAAACTATACTATCAAGTTTTTATTAAAGATAATTGTTTAATTTAGTTTTATTAGCTTAAAAGATTTAATTAAATTTGCAATTTAAAAGCGACTTAATTTATTCTTTTTTAGATTTTAAAAATATATTCATTTTAGGAAATAAATGAAAAACACTCTAAAAACACTTTTTTCCAAGAGCTTGGACAATTTATTTTTGCAGTTCCATCGATCAAACTCATCGAATTCGGCTTAAAACTTTATTTTCAAATAAATGCTTGAAAATTTCAATTTTAAAATACGAAGTGCACTCAAAAAATCCAATAAAAATTGCATTACTGCTAGAAAAGTAACGATCTACGAAAGCTCCAGACTCGAAAAAATTTCAATAATTCACAACAGTTTACATCTAAATCCTCGTCATCATAAAACGACAACCCATCCACTAGTTAATATGCAGACCGACGAGGCACGTCTAAATAGTTATACTCGTCACTCGAGGTGCGAACGCGGCGCTTCAGAAAATACACGAAATCGAGAAACGTCCGAATGCAAGGAGCGCGGAGATAAGTGGTCAGGAATTGAATATTCAGTCGAGGGCGCCGTCTGAATTAAAATTCAGAGACGGCCAGGGGTCAGAAGTGAAAATTGTCCGCCCTCCTCTCTCGCAGAGCGACGACGTCATATTTCGCTTGAAAAAGCGAGCTTATGCGGGTCACGCAAAGGGTCTCGCGCGGTATATTTATCAGGGGCAATTTTAGGAATTTGCATTGAAAAATCGCGGCCGCGGGGGGGAGCGGATATTTTTTAAGCGGACGGCGCGCGCTAGACGGAAAATTAAAGCTCGCGCGCGAATTAATTGGCATTGTGCAGCTCGGCGACGGCTGGATTATATGCAGGTGCGTTTAATGCGTCTGGAGAGCGGAGAATGTTTGGAGAAATAACGTTTTGATTTTAAAGCGCGAAAAGCCGCGAAATTAATATGCCGACTCGACGTTAAATGATAATCGCTCGAGCCGCTGTTTTTCACGGGGCGCCGGAGTGATTTAACGGCGGGTCGAGGGGTAAGCGCGCAAAGTAAAATTAACTGAATCAATATTTAAAGATTTGAAAAGTAGATTCCGTTAAACACGCTCTTTTAATCAGATTTTTAATTAAGATTAAGGTATTAGAGTGGAATATTAATTCACTCTTTCTACTCTCCTTGCTTTGTAAATTAAATTTCGAGAATTAAATTTCATGATTAATTATTTTATTTCGTAGAATATCAAGTTAAATTTATTTTTACCTAACATTTTGTTGTACGATGGTAATTAACCTTTTGTAGCCCAAGATTTCATTTAACTTTTGACGAAAAGAGATTTTTTTCCAAATAAAAAAAAACTAAATGCTCACATTTTCAAAACTCAAAGTAAACAGCTTGAAAAACTGCTCGCTTACCTGCAAACAGATAAGCTCATACAAACCCCCTTCTTCCTAAAAATTCAATCCTCAGTCAGACACGCGCGCAGCCCCAACTTGCCGCAACTCAAAGGCTCGGCAGTCTCTTACAAACCTCAGCGGCGCAAACTCGAGCGTGAAAATTCCTCGTCAAAGGTGCAAGGGAGCGGGCGAGGAAAAAAAGTAACCGCAGCAGCGGTGGCGCCTACGACGATTCGGAAAAAGACGCTCCGCGTCGTTTGCTCGTCGCGCCGTTTAATCGCGGCGGCGCGACTAACGAGCGCGGACTGGGGGTATATATCCGCTGTGACTAATGGGCTTGCCTCTGCCACACTCAACAGACAGAGGGAGAGAGGAAGAGTGTTAACAATAAGTTCCGGCGCCGGCGATGCGAGCACGCGATTCGATTAGCTCCGACGCGCGGATGCCTCTCTAATCTCCCGCTGACAGCGACGTGCTCGTTAGGAATTCTGGCGAAGGGCGCCGCGGTGTTTGACGAATTTTTTAAGAGCTTTAGCGGCTCGGGTAATGAATATTAATGGCTTTTTTCAGATTGGGAAAAGTAAATTTACTCCCGCGAATTTGCAAAGATTAATAACAAAGAGTGACGCGGAAGATGGGTGCTTAGGTACTAAAATAGCAGTATTGTTGTTCAGTGAAATGTCAATGTATTATTTTAACCTGGATTGTCGATTTAAAATGAATCTCAATTGTTTTTATTTCAATTTATTTTTTAATAACTCAACCTTTTTTCTATTTGTATTTGTATATTTTAATTCTTTTGCTCTCCAATTTCCCAACATTAATAAATAAAAATAACTAACCAATTCGAAAATTGATCTAAATTAAATTTAAAGAATAAACAGTACTGTTTACTCAGAGAACTACAATCTACCGTACCTTCCGCGGAAAAGGGCAAAAAAAAATCCAATCTTTTATTTATCGAAGCCACGCCATCGAGGACAAGCCAGCGCAGCGAGCGCAAAAGAACCCGGCGGGGAAAAATAAGGTGGCCGGGAGAAAAAATGAGCGGCCAGGGGGGGCGGAGCGGCGAGAGAGCGAAGCGCAAAGAAACAGGATATTCCGGCGCGCGAGAAGTTGCAAACGGCGGAGGCGGGCCGGCGGCGCACGAAACTCGAGGCAGCGGCTACAATGGCTTTACATGCAGCCGCTACAAAGGCGTTGACTTCGGGGGACTTTGCCAGGCGGCGACGGTAAACTTACGATCCTTCCCGTCACGTGGAAAGACGCACTGCAACTTCCAGCTCCGCGCAGCTGCCACCGCCTCTGTCTGTCTCGGCTTCGGCGCTTTTTTGGGGGAGGATATAGGGGAAGGAACGGCGTATTTTTCGAAGACAAGTTCGCCGATTAATTTTGGCGGGATGCGGAAGCTGGGCTGTACTCGTTTGTTTGTCTGTTTGTTTCGATGTAGCACGGAGGTGGTTAAGAGCTTGGAGGGGCGGAATTGCGGAGGATGTACGGGGGTGATCCGTTTTGCAGAACGGAGTTTTGGATTTGCTGGTGTTCGAACATCTGTTGCGAAGTTTTTCGATCCATCATTGTGTTGACAATGTAAAGTTATCTGGACTCGAGAGTTGCAAATAATTTGAATATGATGTGGTTGAATGGTATAAAATAGTAAATGTGTTACAAATATTTTTTCAGTTCCATTGTTGACGAAAGTTATTTATTTTAATATTTTTTGCTTTTGAGATGTAAGCAGAACTAATTATTGAAAAAAAGACGAACGTATACTGGTTTCCTTCCATTTTGAAAATAAACGGTATTCTGGAACAGCCAATTAAATTTTATTTCTTCTTTTCCTATAATTTTAATTGGAACGAGGTCGGTCAAGTAGTACTACAAACGTTTCAAACTTTTACAAATTTTACATTCTTGGAACGTGCTGAAGAACTTATACCATCGAAAAAATATAATCAATAACAGCCGATACCGAAGCCACAAAAACAAATACTTTTTCAAACATGACGTAATAAGCTTACTTTCTCTTGTTCTATAAAAAACTCTACCGTTAAGTCAATACACTTCCTCAAAAAACAGCCACGACTCCCGGCAGCATGTAACTACTCGCCAGCAAAAAAAAAACCTAACCGATTTATGCCAAGTGTTCCGTCTAAATAAGTCAACACTCGTTCTTGCTCCTCTCGCTTCGTTAACGTCCTTCAAGAAGCGCAATCCGCCAAAGTTCCTTCGACGAAAAAAAGTTAAACAAGGAATAGTCGAATCATCGTGAGCGAAGCAAGATGCGCCCAAACTGCCTTCCACTCTATTAGCCGGATTGATCGTCCATTATAGTCGCCGATAAATACTTTACCTCGCCACTACGAACTCTCCGACGATCGATCGGAAACTGGCCGTCGAGCGGCAAGCGCCGCTATCTTCTTGTTTCGTTTAAGGGAATAATAGCCGTGAAGGATGGAAATTTTACTTAAACTTTGGCCTCTGCACAGTTTGAAGTGCAAACTTTTCATCTTTTTAGAACTTCTTACGGGAATATAATCAAGTTTCGTTGTTTACGAAGACGACGCTTACAAAGAATTTAAGAAAGCTTGTTAGAAAAGTAATTAAAATAAGTGTTGAGCTAAAATTTAAGAATATTGTTTGACTAAATAGCGATAAAACTAGGTGTATTAAGCTAGCCCGGGCCAAGTTTCTAGGAATCAGCTAGAGCAACAAATTAAAAACCAATGGGCTTTTTGAGCAACAAAATATGCCGCCATTCTCGTTAGCTTAATATTAAGTTAGCGTATCGATTGTTTCTATCGATTGTGTAACGGCTGGAGCAAGAAAATCAGATCCGACGTAACAAATTAGCAGCAACATACTGCCCAGTGTTAAGAAGTGTGCAACAAAATCGGCTTCGGCGTAATAAATTAGCAACAAAATATGCATATGGTTTGATTATGGGCTTATGAACTGGCTACGCTAGCTTAATATACGTGATAAAACTCTTAAAAGACGATGGAACTAAATTAAGCTAGTTTCAAGGATTAGCTTGTCCTTTTTAGATTAAAACTAATATTGTGCAAGCATAACCAGTTCAAGTCAATGCATCGTTAGTCTGAGCTAAAAGCAAAGCGAATTTTAAGGATCCTTATTACTTTAAACAATGTTATTATAATGTATGAAGCTCCAGAATTGAAATTTTGAAATTCAATATTAAAATTGTTGTTTTATATTTCATAAAGTTATTAATAAAGTTACAACAATTTTAAAATGTTTTAATATAATATGTAGCCGTATAATAGGTAATTTGATATTAATTAAGCTTCACCTCAACTACTTAAATTTCTTGATGAGTAATAAAACTCCAAGTTTTACAGACTCTCGAGAATAGTTTCAATGTATAGTACATTCATAAAAATAAACTCTGTTTTATTACTCTTTTTTACACTAAATATTAATTTTTCATTACAAGCACTTAATTACCTAGTTTCTTATACATTCATATCCTGTTTAAAAAATTTTTGTCATACTTATTTTTAAAAAGATACTGCATAACTTTTCTTTCTAACTGACTAAAAGTTTAAAAGATTTTAAAAAAATGTCTACTATAAAGTAATAAAAATTACTATTAAGCACGAAATTTGTTTAGCAAAACAGCAAACAAAGAAATGAAATAGTACCTGATATTTATTCAGACAGACAATTTCACTCAACCATACTTATTCCAAGCGCCCCCATAAAATCGGTACAAATAAAATTCCGTTTACCCAAGGAAGAAACAGCCTTCCGTATCCTCAACCAACTGACTCTTGAGGCTCTAAAATAACTGGCCCGAAGAGGAAGAAGAATATAGATGAACGTTGATCTTGGATGCAAACAGAAGCAGGCGGCGCAAACCGTAAAGACGACAGGCGCAAGGAAAGGCGATCGCGTCCGAGGAGCGGCAGCCGGACGGTGCAATTACCTCGAGGACGGATATGGCTCCGCGAGAGCGGAGAGAGTCGCTGTTTGCTCTCGCCGCGAGGAAGCCTTAGGTGTGTGTATATAGCCGCCGGCTGTTTATTTTGCGAGGAGCGATCTGCCCGGGCCACATTAATTCCTCGATGCTCGTCCGTCTTCCAGAGTGCCGTTAACGAGAGGCCCAGATGTATATATGTACTGGATATTATCCCAATATTCGGTTTGAACGACTCTAGTGGAAATTTCGAAGATTTCGATTCGCCGATCGTGGAAGATTGGAAGGGGCTTGATTTTTGGGACTGAGCAAATGTTTGAGTACGACTGGATACGTGTATTGTGATATCTGATTGGTTGTGCAGTAATGGAATAAAGGAGTGATTCAATCAATAGAATTGCTTTGTGCGTTTTATGCCTTCAGAAAAAATTGGTTCGATACTGTTTTGTAAAGTGAATTTCATTACTGACAACTTAACGTGTATTGATTTCAACGGTGTGCGTACTCGATTTACGAGCTATTATTCGCTACAGCTTAACTGCTTTTGGATAAGCTCACCTGAAAGAGAGAGGAGAGAAACCTAATTGGAAGATTTATTTTCATTAGCGCGAAGCTTAAAGAACTTTTACTAAAAGTACCCAAATTAATTTTCTTTACAATTCATTCTGAAATAAAATATTAATAATATGTTAATGTTGTTTTTTAAATTGTTCAAAAGTTAGAAATTAGGAACGATAATATTTTTTAAACTAATACTTTTTTACTTGTTAAAATCATTTTTTATGAACTCAATTATTGTGACGCTACCGTACTGTAATTAAGTTTGCCCTTTCACAACCATCAACCAATTCTTATTAATCATGTCGAGTGTTAGTTTGCTTTTTCGGTGTTTACGATGAATTACTGTGCTCGTTACGGAGATCTCTTTTTTTCGTTTTCTTGAGTACCCAGTAGATTTATGATCCTTGTTATCCAATATTGTGTTATTTTTTTTTGGAAAGGAAATGCTTGTAGTAAACAAGATAACTTCCAATGAAAGACAGGGGTTTATAAAGATGTTGAATCATCCCTTTCAGCAGCGACTTATTTAATTTATTAGCGGTGCAGGAAGAAAATAGTAATCAACCCTGTACTTAACAATTACTGCAATTCTCTTTTCTTAATTTATATCACAAGTTTTTCTTTTCTTAGTTTATATCACATTTTGTCAACGCTTGAAAACAAAGAATCCAAGAAAATCATTATTATATCAAAAGGCATTATCTTCCAAAACAAAGCCACCCCAAACAATGCACGAAAGCCAAAAAGCCCTTTTTTGGCAAAATCCGGTTATCCAAAAATAAAGGCTGCTCCGTTTTCACTTGTTTCATTACGGGCAAACCGCGCGCGGGCTATTCTTCAAACTTCTGAATATAAACAAGCGCAAACACTTCAGCGGCAGTTCTTCAGCCGGTCTCTGAAAAAGTCGGCATCCTTGTTACGCGTCGACAGCGTTCGCAAGAACTGACAAAAAAAAAGTCAGGCTTATTAAAAGGCTAGGAAAATTCAAGCACGCCCGCGCCGTTCTGCATGGCATCGCGTGCCAAAGTCACGAAAGACATGCGCCGCGTCCTTGTTTCTAAGAACTTTTCTTGGAACGCGCTTCCTAATTAAAATGCATTTAACTGTTTTTCCGACTGAAAGAGATTTGGAGATTATCGCGTTTTTGTTGAGAAGTAATTTTCAATAAGCTGTTTTAGTAATGTGCATTGACGTTTTAAAAAGAAATGAAATTCAAATTTTGTACTGCGACTTTTAATTTTTCATTTATTTTCTATGAAAATTATATGCACGGTCATGCACAAGTGCAAAAAAGTGTGAATATGAATGGTTTTATATATTTTTATTGCACAGATCATAAAACGTGAAATACGGATTTTAAGTGCAGCGAGAAATTTAGGTTAAGAGTCATATTTTTGTATTTTGTACATTACAATAGCAAAAAGTTACATAAATTCAATGAATCGTAAATATTAAATTGAACACTTTATCTAAATGCACGAACCGTTTCGTTCATTTAAACTAATAGAATAAAATATAGCAAGCATTTAAACGCGATTCTCTTTTTGAAATAAGAATTCAAATCCATTCCGATGAAAATTTCTCATAATATCACATCGGCAAATCTGAAAAATTCCAATTATGAAATCATAGCTTCTGCATTTCGCAAAAGATCGCTCGAAGCGCAAAGAACCATCAGCCTCCCCCCTCAGCCCGCCCCCGAAAAGTCACTCAATCAGCCTATCTTCGACAATCGAATTCCCCTCCCCAATCATAGCGGCGCAGTCCTCCGGCGCTCCCCCGACTCTTCAAATAGCGGAGAGCGCGCAGATTTTCGCGTTCGGCGGGGGGAAAGAGCGCCAGTCCCGCGGAAAAAAAGGCTCGCGCGGCTTAGAAAAGAGCAGAAAATCTGGGTCACGTTATTTCGGGTATAATTCCGGCGCAGCGCCTCGGGAAAGTTTTCAATCCCGAAAGGCAGGCAGGCAGGCGCCTGTTAAGTCCACCCCGAATAAGTCGAGTAGGCCGGGGAAAAGAAGAGGAGCTGCGCTGCTTTATCTACTCGAGCCTCCCCCCAGCCTGGCCCGCGCGGATGGAATACCAAGCGACGGAGAATGAAAAACCTCTTCGGCCGACTGCCGTGTACCCGCCAGAACGGAAGGAAGTTCATTTCCTCGAGAGGCATGGCGATTTTTATTCCATTTCCGCAGCGAGTCTATTGCGCCACTTGGGGGGGGGGGGGGCAACAACTCGTCCTTAAAAAGCACTAAATCGCCTACAGATATATCGCAGTTCGCAAAAAGCCACTTCGATCTTTGTTGCATCTGATGAAAGAACTCTTGCCTCCACCTCTTCCAAAAATGATTCCGCAAATCTCCGGGATCTTGACTTAGTGCTCTGAGAGGCCGCTAATTCCAGCAAGCCTCTATCATCGTAGCGATGGTCGAAAACTCTTCAAAAATTAATTTTGTCTCGCCGATGATTCTGTAAAAATTTCTTTTAAACGAGCGCATATTAGTCTTCCATAGGCCACCGAAATTGGGAGCTCTGGGACATATAAAGGTCCACTGCACTCGATCCTTGGCAATGGCCGCAGCTACTTCCTCGCTAAACTTCGACGTTTCGTTGAAGAGACCCTCCAGTGAGACATTTGCGCCCTTAAACGTTGTTCCGTTATCCGAATACATTACGCTAGGCAATCCACATCGGCCCACAAAGCGATGATACGTGGCCAAAAAAGCTGCGGAGGTAAGGTCGGAGACCACTTCAATATGTACGATTCGTACGACCATGCATATGAAAATAGCGACGTATGATTTGCAGACCTTTTGGCCACGTACAGGTGAGGCCTTTAGCCAGAATGGTCCAGCATAATCAATCCCGGTGCAGGTGAAAGGGCGGCACGGTCTAGTCTGAACGGCTGGTAGCGGACCCATTTGCTGCTGAGTAGTGTTACCTTGGTGACGTACGTAGATGACGCAATGACGTATTATTTTACGAATAAAATTTCTGCTCCGAATTAGCCAAAATTGACGGCTAAGTTGTCCTTAAACTAGCGACGAGCCTCCATGACACGTATCGGCATACGCTTGTAACACGAGTAGCTTAGCGATATGATGTTTAGTGTGCAGAATTATGGGATGCTTCTCATCATTATTTGCGAGAGTTTTGTAGTCGCCCTCCTACTCTCACTAAGCCCTTGTCGTCTAAAAGGGGGCTAGTTGAACGATTGGGTTAGATCGGCCAATTCTCGCACCCGACTTCAGCGCCTTGATTTCTGCGGCAAAATGGTGTTTTTTTATAGCCTTGAATAGCCAGATGTGACCGGTTTGCAATTCGGAAACCGATAGCGAGTTGAATCGCCGTTCGGCTGGCGGAAGTTGAGTGTTGGTTCGCCATCGACAAATCCAGGCTAAGATTCGCTTCAGCTTCTCTACATTTGAGACACGAGACGTTCATTCAATAAAATCAGAAATTTGTGTGCACAATGTATTGACTCCTGCTTTCTTCTGATCGAGCTCCGTAACGAAACGCTGTTGCGCTGAAAGCGGCCACTCAGCCGGGGGCCGTTGCAGCCACTCCGGCCCGTTCCACCAGCGGCTGGAAGTGCGAAGTAAGTTCGGGGTCACGCCACGCGAAGCTAAGTCAGCGGGGTTGTCTTCGGAGCAGACGTGATGCCACACTGCGTTCGGTATCGTTGTAGTTATTTCGCTAACTCGGTTAGCAACAAAAGTTTTCCAGCGGTTAGGGTGACCCTGCAGCCAGGCTAGGACGATTCTGGAGTCTGTCCAGCAATGAATTTCCGATGGTTGTAATTCGATGCTGCTAATTACATGTGCCATCAATCGAGATAGCAGTAAGGCACCGCAGAGCTCTAGCTTGGGGAGGCTGATGACCTTAATAGACGCCACCTTAGCCTTCGCTGTGAACAGCTTTGATGAAAAACCCTATTGATTGTGGATGATAACGTAGACTAGCGCTGCGTAATTGCCCAACGGGGAATTTTAATTTCTTCCAACTCGGGGAGCTGGTTTCTAAAAGTCAACCAGGCTATACGTTCTTTTTTGGGAACGGGTTCGTCCCAGGACAATTTCAATAACAACAAATTCTGCATGAGGATTTTTCCCGTTATAATTACTGCTGATAAAAATCCGATGGGATCGTACAACTTAGCGACGTTGGCGAGAATCGCTCGTTTTGTGACTGACGCACCTGCAAGCGAAATTGAAATTTTAAAGCGAAAGACGTCCTCTGCGGCATGCCAACGTAAACCTAAAGTTCACACGGTCTCTTCATCTTCTTGGACTGCCACGCCTTCTTGAGAATCTGATGGAGGAATTTCTTGAAGAATTCCTGGGCAGTTTGATGCCCACTTTCCAACTTCCATGCCTGCTGAGGAAAGAGGCCGGAGCAATTCATTTTTTGTTTCTTTTAGCACTTCCTCGGAATCTTCTCCCAGATAAAAATCGTCCATGTAATGATTTTTACGTATGGCTTTCGCTGCTCGCGGCCGTGAGTTCTCACCATCCTCTGCTAATTGGAGCATGCACGCATTTGCCTGGAAAGATGCGCAGGCCTCACCATACGTTACCGTAGAGAGACGAAAAATTTGCAGTGGCTGATCCACGGACTCTTGCCATACAATTCGTTGCCAGTTCCTATGCTTTTCTTGAGCAAGAAATTGTATATACATTTTGACCACGTCACAGGTGACGACAACTGCGGAAAAAGCCCATCGCAACATAACTGAGAAAACGTCGTCTTGCAAATTGGGTTCTGGCAGGAAGTAAGAGTTCAGCGACTGACCATTGCGACACGTTTGTGAAGCGTTGAACACTACTCTTATTTTTCCGGAGTCCCTTTTGAACCCACAGTAGTGTGGAATGTAATAACAGTTCGGTTCATTTTCTTCGGAGCGAGGCATCAGTTCCATATGATCTAAGGCGAGATATTCGGCCATGAAGTTCCGGTAAGCCTTTGTTGTATCTGGCTGCCTTCAGAATTTTTAAGCAGTTGGTTGAGGCAGGATTCCGCAATATCTCTCGACCCCGGAAAAACTGGTTCCTGGCGAAAAGGTAGGCGTACGACGAAGCGTCCGTTTTCGTTTGTTGAGTGAGTTTCTCTAAAATGACGGAGACAAGCTTCTTCTTCTGGCAAGCGTTTTTTCTCTAC
Organism: Ormyrus pomaceus; assembly: GCA_900474385.1. Lineage (NCBI taxonomy): Eukaryota > Metazoa > Arthropoda > Insecta > Hymenoptera > Ormyridae > Ormyrus > Ormyrus pomaceus. Next base: position 30,494 of record UCOM01001305.1, read on the forward strand.
GGCTACGGATTCCACCTCCCAGAATTTAGCAAGCGTTTCGGCTAATAATCGGTAATCTTTTAACAATGTTGAGTTGTAAGATGGCTGACAAAACCCTTGAATTTAGAATAGCGTCGATACGTCCAGGAAGGTTAAAAGTTGGGTCGGCCAGCGGTAAATTGCGTAAGTGCGTCCAGGCATCCGACGAAACGAGCACACGAGGTGAATCGGCTGCTACTTTTCCGAGCACTAGAGCGGGAAACTCGTATCGGAATTCTGGCGCTGACTGAGAGGTAAGAATGGCCCTCACTCTTGAATGCGAGACTGATATTGGCTTTCCCCCGAGTCCTGAGCAGATACAACGACTTTCGTTCGTTTCTTCGTTAGGGCTAATGCTTGAACAAGATGCTCGGTGATGAAGGAATCTTCGGCACAGGTATCCAATAATACTATCGCTCGAGCTGAGCGATCTTTGGTTCCTTAGATGGTAACCAACGCCGTCGATAGTAAACGTCCGCTATTCTTGGATTGCGCCAGACCATTGGGGGAACCAGGCAAATAGCATACTGTCGTATTTTTCAAGTCTTCAGTCGGCGTGTTCAATTTCTGCACCTTTTTCCTCGTGTAGCTTTGTGTGATGCTTTGAGTCGCACATAAAGCACCTGCGCTTAGATACGTAGTCCTCCAGGCCATGGGTGTTGAGGCAATTCGTGCACAATTTGAGATTTGATACGTGCGCCTTCCTTTGCAAAATGAACAAGGTGAGCGTTCCTTTCTTGTGTTTTTGACTGACCTAGCGTGAACAGATGTGGAATACGGCTTTTTCGACTGCTTCGATGGCTTTAATTTGCCATTTACATTGCTTGATGAATTCTCCTTATCCTCTTTGCGCTTTACGGTTGAGGTTCCCAACGATCGGGCACTTTGTTCGAAAAAAGTCCTCAGTTGGTTAAATGTAGGAAAATCGCCGAGCTTGGAAGATTCAGCGTGCTTAATCCAATCTACTCGAGTGTTGTCGGCCAATCTGCTGGTTACGAAGTAAATAAATATGCTATCTTAATGGTCAATGGGTAATCCAATGACGTTGATAGCCCCGTTTAAACTATTAAGCAGAGCGGTTATGTGCGACGCTGACTCTGTGGTTGTGCTGGGTAACTCCTCCAGTGCCTGCATTTGTAAAAAGAATCGAGGGAGCTCCCGGTCTATAAATGAAATAACAAGCAAAACAATAAAAGTTACAACGGCTTACTGTGGGATTTTGCTCGAAAGCATCTGCGCAATGGCTTAAGAACTAGCGCAGTTTCCAATTGGCTGGCTACGGGAATCTTTAATGATTGATTCAAATCCATTTTGAAAATGATAAGCGTGATGGGCGTAATAATTGTAACTATAGCAAGTGATTTTGCTAACGGGAGAGACAAGTTTAGCCTCTGCGCTGCAGAGACTCGTAGTCGGAAGATGACAAAGGAGAGTAGAACTGCTCGAAGGAAAGCTGCAGCAGCCCAGCAAGTATTATTTTAGGAAGGGGAAAGCAAACTGTTTGGTATCGAAATAGCAGATTAGTTTTAGGTATAAATAATATCAATTTATATGAATAAAACTAGTAGCTAAATCTTTAAACGCGTTTAGCTCAAAAAGATATTTTTTAAATTTGCTGCTTTTGTAAGTCGAAGAGAAATGAACCGATCGGCGTAATTCTTGTTGAAGCATGTTCAGTAAGTGTTTCTTCATAGAGTATACCATATTCTTATAGATCGAATACAAAATGGCGATTTACCATGGAAAAAATCGCCAATTTTTACGTGAAAATCGGACTTACTTCTTTAAAAGGACGCCATTTTGCAGAATTTTAATTTTTTTGTATGAAATTAGTCTACTCTATAAAAAATATATTCTTGTTTAACGGGAATTTTTTTTGTTTCAGCCACTCTGAAGCCTGGAATTGAGGCAACAACTAAGAGTTTTTTTTACGAAGATCGCGTGACGGCGCATAACTCGATGTTTATTGATTATTTTCACTTGAAAAAATTTCTGTATATTCTTAAATTAAATCATAGTTAAATATATTCTTAAAAAATTCAGAACATTCTGTGTATCAGTTTTTTTAATAAAGTAAATTCCTGAATATGACCTTTTTTTAAGCGGTCAGACTGGCGGTTCCGCGTAAGTATTATAATCTTACAGAGTACTGGCTTACTCAATTAGTAAGCCAATATTGATTTTGTAACAAGTGACGTACTATTACATTCTCAAGTTGCAAAGTAATATAAACTTAAGTAATTTATTCTCAAATACCGAGTTATTAACTAGGTTATTTTAAAGCTCTAATATTAACTTTGTCATTATAACAAATATGAAAAACCGTAATCTTAAACTTGTAGTAAAAATACTTTATTAAACGTAATATCCTTACTGTTAAATACCATAATAATGTATGCAATTTTGTAAATAACAAAGTCAATAAATATATGTATTACTTGAAAGTAAAAATATAATGTTTTGTCTGCTTTGAATGTATCAAATAAATTTTATATTTTTAGGATGAAAACCGATTTCACGAGGATATCTTTGGAATTACTCTGCGTACTGCAGAAGTTCATAATAGATCTAGAGAAACGGCAAGAATAAAACTTGTATCTAAACCTCAAAAAGACCATTAAAATAAACATATATATATATTTATTGTTATCAGTATCTTAAAAATCAGAAATAACATGTTTCCATTAATATAAATATCAATTATATAAATTAAATGTAGAACAAAATAATAATACTAAAATAAAGAATACTATAAAACTTGATTAGTTTTAAAGGGTATCGTCTTTAAAATGGCAGTAAGATTCCATTTACAAGAGAGACAAGCTGAAGCTCATTACCATAATTTAACCCCTTTATTGTAATTTAAGTTTATATTGATAAAACACACTTACTTGAATATTAGTTAAACAATTTATCGTGCATGAACTCTGACCTCTCCTATTCAATTCCATACACTTATGTTCTTCAAATTTCCTTGAGAGTCCTTATAAAATAGCCTAACTACTAGAACCTAGCCTTAACAATTATTTGACGATGAAAGGTAACGCTATTATAACAATAAAAAAGAATTAGCATATATAAAAGATATAAAAGATAACAAGAAATCAGGTAAATATGGAAATTCAAGGAAGTATGTAGAGTAATAAGCAATAACCCTTTTTTACTTAGAATTTGCTGTTCTATCTGCTACTTTTTTATTGACTTGAATTGAATACCTTTTCGAGCTTTTTTTACATTCACACTGTGTACGGAAAAGATATGTCAAAGGGTATACCCGCGGATAAAGGGGCAAATTTTAAGCAAAAAGTCCTATACCATTTTTCTGTCCGATGCACAGTATTTGAGTAATGCTCAGTTAAAAATCAACAAAATTAAGCCAATAGGAGTCGCCACATCAGCTAGAAAAGGCGGCACTTAAGGAAAAGAGGCTTGGCTAATACGCGGAGGACTAAGAGACTATTAGTGGAGAAAGAAAGGTAGAATCATTATAAACAAAACCAACTCATATTCTTGAGCGACAATCGCGTATTAGCCACACCTCTTTTCCTTAGGTCTCATTTTTAGAGATGATGTGCGTCTGCTTGGCTTAATTTTGTTACAGAATATTCAAAAGGATTCGGATGCTGCAGAATTAAGAAAACTATTCTACGTAACTATCATCTTGGATTTGACCTTGATCCAGACCTTGAAGACCATATGAAGGTTCAGCCTATTTTTTTAAATGATACTCTATCTTTTTGACCCCGGAAATAAATAGAGCGGAAAATTTTACATTCGGATACACCCTTGGAAATTTTATATATACATACGTGGTGCCTCAAAATCATCAGATGATATCCAAACCATTGGATAAAAGGGATAAAGGAGGTAATTCTAAGACATACATTTATTCGAGATTTTTCGATCTGTTAACTAAATTAGGAGATATGGGCAATTAAAAATTGGACAATTCGAAGAATGAGAGCGTGGCTACAGGTGACAGTTGGAACACAATCGCGCCAAGTAAAGAGCGCTTACTCATTGCGTAGACCAAGCGTGCACCAAGCGCTCTCGCGGTCTGCTGTTTCACAATACATTTGATAATTTATTGTAAAAAATATAATTAACGATAAAGCCATTTGATTTCAGGGAGATTTTATTTAAACACTACTTGAACTTGAAGATCAATTAAGCTTCTTAAATTATTAACTAAAATTTCGAAGCAAATAAAAATCTGATTCTTAATACTAAAATTTCAAGTACAAGAATCTCAATAATTTCTGTTTGCTAATAATAAATCAAGATAATACCTTTCAAAACAAAGCATCTGATTAAGTAATAGAGTAAGTGAATGCAAAATTATATTTTGTAACAAAAACTTTCAATTACTTTTGTACAATTTCGAATAAATAATGTCTTTAACGAAAAAGGAGTTTTTATAAATTTTTTTATTTATTTTCATCCAGAGGAAAGAGTAAAATACAATACAAAATACACTTATATTATACGTGTCTACATTACGTAATGCAATCCAGTAGAAGAAAACGCAGTTTCCTGTTCGCTGATCTAATACTATAATTTATAATTAAGGGGGAAGTAATACTATACTTAAGGGGGTCATATACTCATCATTGACATGGTTTTAAATGACCTGTAAAACAGAAATTTAAATTAATACTAGTTTATACTATTTATATAATCAAATTGTTTTTGATGCCATTTAGGGCCAAAGCTTTGTAAAAGTGGAATTTCGTGGAATATCGCGAGAACTTGAGAGAGTGTTTCGGGAGCGCGCGAGTTCAAGGAAAGCCGCGACTCTCCCGACGGCAGCGATAAGGCCCACACGCTCTGCAACTCTCAAGATAAGAACATGCTTTTTTAATGTTTGTTTTTAAATGATATGTTTTATTCATTATTTACATTTTAAATGGTTTCTTCACAGTACATGCCGACGGAATGGAGAATAAATCCTCTTCGAGCAGTAAATCCGACGGCGACGATGACGGTGACGAACTCCGTAAGGCGCATGCTGAGCTGCGTGACCGCACCCGACTTATCGCCGACTCATACTGGCGCCGTTCGTTATCGCGAGCAAGAGAGTTGAACGCAAACTATGGTAAGTTATTATTTATTTTTTCAAAATTTATTACTTTTATTGTTAAAAATATATTTAAAGTTTAACATAAAATGTTTTTAAAAATTTATAGCATCGACTTCATCAAGCAGCCGAGACCCCCAGCTGCGAGGCATTCCTCACAGGATACGCGAGACGTGTCGTTCCCAGAGAAAGGAGAGCGGACAGACGAGTCGCGATCGAATCCGCGACATCCTCAGACCAGAGAACTCCGAGGACGAGCAACAGCAGCTCGGGCACCATCACCAGAGGCAGCAGCTCGAGCAGTAACAGCAGCAGAAGCGGTGAAGCGGTGAGCAGGTATGATCCGGTCGAGACGACTACACGTAGTCCGTGAAACCGTGCCGTGTTCGTTTTCCCGTGGCGGAAAATAACACGCGAGAAATAAAAAAATACCGTCTGATGGCTCGTGAATTTAAAGTAAAAATTTACTACCCACCAGACGAAAAACAAAACCCGGTCTTGTTGTTGGAGTGTAGCATTAGAGATGCACGCGCATTTGTTGGCGTTCGCGTCCTCACTACAAGACCTTATAGGCGTAATTGTTAGGAGCGAATATTTTTCACTCGGACCAGGGGGCTGTCCCGGAGGCCGGTAGAAAATTTTTCATACGGCGATTTATGGGGTTTAATTGAAAGTTTAATCCAGAGCAACGCTGAATTTAAAGTCAAAGGTAGCTTTGTATTAAACTCTTCAATAGTGCATATGCCTGTAGGATCCGGGGCACAGAAAACGCGATTTAAACATCGACGCGATTAAAAGCAATTCGGTAGTCGCGATTCAAAATTCTGATAACCTATGTTTACCCCACGCAATCGTGGTAGGGGAGACATATTTAAAATTAAAAGTGAACGCCGCTGTAAAACCCGAGTAGCGGGAAATTTGTGATGGTCGATGTAAGTTGCAGCGGGAGAAAGCAGAGCAACTTGTGCGCGAGGTGGGGGTTGTCGGTTGCGGATTAAAAGAAATCGCGGATTTCGGGCGCGACAAAATTAACGCAGCGCGCGGGAATATACATCTGGTCTACGACGACGAAGCAAGACATTTTGATGTCTTGTTAAATTTAACGGCAGCCGCGGGATATAAATTTTTTTGCAGTTACTGCAATAAAAGATATCGATGTGTCGATCAACACGAATATAAAACAATTTTCTCCGCGTGTTTTTGCTCTCCACCGTGCGTCGTTGGCGAGAACGATACAATTAAATGCGACGCGCGAAAACGAAGTTTTTTTGGCGCGAGGTGTTTCAAAAGGTACGCAACTCCCGGGAGTTATAAAAAAAATAACAAAAAATTGTGCGACGTTCTAAAAATGTGCGAGAGATGCCTAGTACATCAGCATCGGGGTATATACGAGTGCGGAGTTAATTGGAGTCGTCTCTGCAAGAAGCGAAATCAAGTAAACGAGCGCTGTTATATGCAACCGACGATTTTCTACGATTTTGAAACGCGGCAAAATACTGTGTACAGAAATCAGGCAATGACAAAGCTGCACGTTCATAAATTGTGCGTCGCGTAGCAGGTGTGCCCAGATTGTATCGAGACGGACGATATTACGCAGCGTTGCGAACTTACGGCATTCCTGAGTACGTTTTTGCCGAGAACCCCGTTAAACAGTTATTAGTTATTTGTATCCGGGAAAAAACAGTTTTAACCGAAATTATATGTATCGCGCACAACGCTCGTGCATTCGATGCACAGTTTATCCTGAAAGAATTTGTAGAGATGTTCTCTCGTGCGTTACCGGAGATTATTTTAAACGGTCAAACATTATGAAGATTCAGCTAGGTCGTACTAAATTTATAGATAGTTTAAATCATTTTTAGATGAAAAAAACTTTTGATTTGCCGGCTAGCAACAAAAAAAGCTGTTTTCCACATTTTTTTAATACTTTGGAAAATCAGTCTTACGTTGGAGCTTTACCGGATGCGCAATTTTGCGAACCTGATACAATGAGTGAGCGCGAGCGGCAACAATTTTTTAGGAAAATTTTCCTAAAACTTGCCGATGTCGGTCTTTTTGTAAATGCGATAACCATAGTATCGGCTTGTTCTTCTTTTATACCGCAGGGCGCGAGATAATACACGCCGGCCATTCGCGCGATTACAGGTTGCCCGAGAGATTTATAGTAGACGACTATTTGCTGCCAGAGTCCAACGTAGCAGGTTTGAAAGGCGTTGTGTACGAATTTCAAGGTTGTTACGTACACGGATGTCCAACGTGTTTTACGAGGTGGCGCGATAAAATTACGAAATTTGGACGAAATGAAAACGAAGCCTACGAAAGTACATGCGCTAAAATTGCAAAAATAAGATCGCTCGGTTGCGAGGTACGTGAAATGTGGGAGTAGGAATTTGACCGTTTAAAATTGGAATCGCCAGAGATCGCGAGATACATCGCGAATCAACCTCTTTTATCAAAAACTGTTTTGAATCCTCGAGATGCTTTCTTGGCCGGTCGCACGGAGAATATAGTAGCATCTTACGAGGTAGAAAAGGGTGAAAAAATCAGCTACATAGACCTATGTTCGCTGTACCCATACATTTGTAAACGCGGTTAGTTTCCTATCGGTCACCCGCGCGTATTCGTGGGCGCGCACTATGCCGACCTCACAGTTGACGACCCGAGCAATTTGAAGCGAATACAGGGTCTCCTCAAGTGCAGCGTTTTATCCCCGCGAAATTTATTTTTACCCCTACTTCTCCCCGTAAAGATGCGTAATCGTCTCCTCTTTGCGCTCTGCAGAACTTACTGCGAGGAATCTCTGCAACAAGACAACGATCATGAGGACCCGCGCGACCGCAAGTTTAAAGGAACGAGGGTTGCGGCAGTACGAGACAACATGTTTCGACCCACGTACGGGGGAGGGCGGATTGCGTCGATCTCTTGTATCAAGCTTAATTACAAAGGTATCAGGCCAGTAGATTTTCATAAGGTCGTCACCAACGAAAAATCGAAAACGTGTAGAGTCGTTTTATAGAACCGGAAATATCTATTTCCGACTCTCTCTGTACCTTACGGCTATGTACAATCCCCACCACGAAAAATTTAAATTTATTTGTAAAAATGTATGTAAAAATGTCTGTAAAAATTTAAAATATGTAAAAAATGTAAAATGTATTTAAATATGTAGAGAAATTAAAAAAAAAGAAATTTAGTGAATAAATGCTAAGTTCTATTAAAAAAAAAAATCCTATTAATTTTAGATTTTCTCTCTTTTCACTTCCCCTTTCACACACGTGTGAGTCAATCCTTCCTCACCATATCCCATCGCCAACGCAACACGACCGAACGCGCTCCACCACCTCTCTCCGCAACCGCGCGCACGCAACCGACCACCGCATCCGCGGGCCACGTCTAAAAAGCTGATTGCGCGGCTTTACAAGCTAATCTTACCCGCGGGCGGTTTTAATAAGATGATTCCGTGGCACTATAAGCTAATCGTAGCCGCGGGCGGCTCTAATAAGCCGTAAGAAAATTGAAGATTCCGATATCATCAAACTGATAAATAACTTTGTCAAAAACAAGAAAAAGAAAGACGATGACGAACTTCCTCTAGGAATGTACGAATTTGCAAAATTTGTTCAAACGTCGGAGGTGCCGAAAAAATTGGTTGGTAATTTAACGTTTTAAAAATGGGGCAAAGATTGACAGCTCTTTAAATCCAGCTAAACGCCGGCTAAAAGATGGACACTTAAAAACTAAAACTTTCGAAGAGCAGTATAATGATCCCGCTCATGAGGCAGGTAACGGCGGTGCGCGAAATCTCATACGTGTTAATAAAAGGGGTAAATCTTTAAGCAACACTGCCTACAAGAAAAAAATTTACGACTGGCTGATTAGTCAAGACGTTTATACGTTACACCGCCCCGTAAAGAGAAAGTTTGCAAGATTGAGTTACAACGTGATAAATATCGACGACTTGTCGGAGTGTGATTTAATTCAATTAACCACGCTGAAAGATTACAACGACAGATATTAATACTTGCTGGTAGCTATCGATGCCTTGAGTAAATACGCTTGGGTCGAACCACTGAAAAACAAAAGCGCGCAAAACTTCGCCGACTCGGTTCCCCGTAACGTTGCAGTCGGATAGAGGTAAAGAGTTTGTGGGCAGCGCTTTTCAAAATGTCTTGAAAAAGCACGATATTAACCTAAGAGTCGCGCGGAACCCAGACGTTAAAGCGGCTGTCATAGACAGGCGTAACAGAACTGTACGGGAACGAATTTGGCGTTATTTCTCGCATAAAAATACCAAGCGATACATAGATGTCATGCAAAAAATTGTTTACGCCTACAATCATACTTTTCACACTAGCATAAAAATGAAACGAGCTATGGTGACTCTCTACAATGCCGCCAAAGCTCGAGAAAATTTGCAAAAACGAACGCTCGCGTAACGAAGTAAGAGAGCACTCAAACCCAAAGCTCAATACGACGTGGGGGACTTTGTTCGAATCAGTCGCACAAAGGGCACTTTCGAGAAAGGTTACGAAAAAAATTACAGTGAGGAAATATTTAAAGTGAAGCGAGTGTCGAGAGGCAAAATTTTTACACTTGCATTTTGGAAGATTTAAACGGTGAGATAATTAACGGGTTTTTCAACACGGAAGGTCGAGTCGTCGACAAGCAGGTATTGGTAAACTGGCTCGGCTACCCAAATAAGTTCAACTCCCGGATAAAGGCGAGCGAACTTGAAGCTATTCAAGATGGAACACGATAATTTTTATCTCGTTTTATGGAGTAACAGCAGCAGTGTTTATTATTCTGAGAACGCTACGAGTTGTTTCACAACGGATTTATCTCGTGAGATAAAATTACACGAAGATTGGAGCGTTAGAGTGACTGAAGTACATATTCCTTGTACAGTCACGCACGTTCGACAGTTGGAGGCTCTCGTTAAATTTCTCTATAAGAAACACGCAGTAGAAATGGAAGCTTCTATTTCAACAGGAATTTATCAAGATATTTATCAGTTGGTTGGTGAGATAAATAATCTGGATACGATGTTTGAACATTTTTCAATCGAGAGATCAAAAGATGATACAGGATATTATGTTTTGCAAAAAAATTGCGTCTGCTTGACATACGCACTCTCAAAATGCATGAGAAAATATGACGTATATTCGGCTTCGAGGAAGGAGATGTAAGACGCAGCGAGGTATTTATTACGGATGGGGATAATATCGTTGCTAGATGAAACAGATCTGCCTCTCTTGCCAGAGCTATCCCAGATCAGATGTTTATCTATACTGATATCTGCTAGCCGTATATATTCGGCGATACACAAGCTACACTTTTACGAATAGTCTCGCTCGTCACCTCCAAGTACAAATTTGGAGGCAATGTAGTTACAAATTTTGCAACTATACATTACATTCCGCTGTTGCATCACTCTTTTCAGAACATCATTATCGATATAAAAGATGATCACGGCAAGCGCATACCATTCGAATACGGGACTTTGTCGATAGCGCTTCATTTTAAACATAATCTTTACATCATGAGTCGTTACCTAAAATATTGCGAGTATCAAATAGACGGCAGCGGGTCTGTTAGAAACGTGTTTTTTGGAACTACGTATCAGCGCGGAAGAGGCGCCGGTGCTTGGTTAGGCGGGCTTTTTCACCGTATTCTCCCTTACATAGTATTAGGAACAAAATATGGGGGGGGGGGAAGAAGTATTAGGAGCGGGGGAAATGTTTTAGACGTTGTGGCAAACATGGGTGCTAATTTCGCGGAAGCTGTCCAATTATGCGCCAAAGAATCTAAAAAAATTTGAAAAGAAAAGCAGCACAAAAATTTATTGACCTTATGAAGGGATCTTGTTATAAAGCACCTGGTGGGAAACGAAGCGTCAGTCAAAAAAGGAACGTGTAACGCGCAGGACTGTCGCCTCACGTAGTAAACGCATAAACAAAAGAAAAAAGCCGCAGCAGAAGAGAAAGCAAAAAAAGCAGACGAAAAAGGGCGTAAAAACTGTCGGAATTAGAAAGCGAATGCATGTCCAGAGGGCTCGCCTTGTTCACTCTCCCTGCCACGCAGACTTCTATAGAAAGTAGCAGCTATCTCCAGTACAAGCTTGTATCAGCTATCGAGGATGAGGGTGACACCTCTCTGGAATTTGTCGTGCCGAGCGCGAGCGAGTATTACATCGATGTACCTCACACAATGCTTTACATTCAGGCAAAAATCATGCCTGTCGAAGCTGAAGCGGCTGAGAATCTAAAGTAGCGCCGATTAATAATTTTCTGCACTCCATGTTCAACCAAGCCGATGTTTTCGTCAATCAAAAGCTTGTCTCTCAACCTAATAACACGTACTCTTACAGAGCCTACATACGGTTTAACAACTTTAACGGAAAAGTATTTGACATGATTGGCCATCTGCACTGTGACGTATTCAATCAAGATAAAATGTTACTTAATGGTGTAGAAATGCGAGTACGCTTTGTCAGAAGCAAAGACGCTTTTTGTTTAATGGACGTGTCGGCCGGCGACGTTCAAAGAAAAAATAAAAGAAGCCACGCTCTTCGTAAGAAGGGCTCAAATCAGTCCCGGTGTTTTGCTCGCGTGCGCCAACGTTTTGGCTAAAACTACAGCAAAATACCCGATAATATGCGTCGAAGTAAAAGCGTTTACCATGCTCACGGGCTTCCTCGGCGACACGTTGGACAACGTTATTCTCGGAGAATTACCAAAGAGAATTATTATTGGCTTTGTCGACAATAGGACTTTCAATGGAAACCGTGGATTAAATCCTTTCAACTTTCAACATTTTTCGGTCAACTATCTTTCGCTCTAAGTTGATGGAGTGCAAATCCCTAGTCGACCGTTGCAGCCACGCTTTACAGATAATGACGTACCGCTGCATATCGAGGCGTTTCAGACGCTCTTTACCGGTACCGGTATTCATTTTTTGAACAAAGGAATGGGAATCAATCGCTCCAACTATCACAAAGGCTGTTTTCTTACGGCTTTCGATCTGACGCTAGACTTGTCGGCACGTTGTGCCACACATTGGAATCTCGTGCGTTCCGGTAGCGTGCGTATAGAAGTAGGCTTTGAAAATGCGCTAAATTCTAACATCAACTGACTAGTTTACGCTGAATACGACAACGTATTGGAAATTGACTCCTCGAGACAAATTATAACCGATTTTAATGCTTAACAACGTAAAACACGACATGTACAGCGGTTTATGAGTTGCGGGGCGCCTCAAAATTTCAGTCAGTCTGCTCAACGCTGCTAAAATGTCTCGCTTAAGAATGGATTACGTTATAGACATTCAAGGATTCCGTGCTTCAGAAAGGAAGTTTCTACCGAAAGAAGTGGCTGTTGTAGCCTTGTAGGAAACGGTTATCGATCATTGGATTGTGCACCCTCCTTGCGATTTTCTCGATTTGACTCAGAATGTACGCTAAACGAATAAACACTGCTCGCTCGAGATACACGACTTTTATTGGTTCGATGGCGATGCTCTCCTGTCACAATTACGACGCTGTCTATATCGTATCGCGCAGATCGCAGAAAGAATTCGGCCAAGAAAAGCAAATTATTTGGAAGCAGTGATGGAACGAAGAATCGAGAAATACGACTCTCCCAGTTTTAGAAATCTAGGAAGGATATTTCCAAAAGTTACGGTAAATTACATCGCTCACGCCGTAAAAGATTTACATCCTCACAATTTATATTTTTGTTCGCTTTACAAAGCGTATTTAATTAAAAAGTGGGTCATAATGATTGTTGGTTGCCCCGGAAGCGACATAAGAATATACAGCGAAACATTCCTCCCCGCACTGTCCCGGTATCAGTAAGCTAGTATTATAAAATTGAATTCCAATGAGAGAGTATGCGAGACTGTAGATGGTGTGGAAAATCACGAGGACGACTCAGACACATACGAGGAAGTGGAAGACGTCGAGAAGGAAAGGAGTGTAAAAGCAAAATGAATATGAAGCAGATTTGGAGTGCCATTAGAGGTTTAAATGCAAGCTCGATAGGAGTGCACGCCGCGAATCGTATTCCAAAAAACCTGAGTCTATCAGCCGCCATCGTATCAAACACAGATACTTTGGATGAACCGGGCTCTCATTGGATAGATATTTAAATCGATAAAAACCATCATGGCTACTACTTTGTCAGTTATGGAGTCGCCTCGCTCCCCGTACATCAGCGTGATCGACTTAGACGATCTTGCGTACGCTTCCAGTGGAATAAAAAACAAGTGCAAAGTTTGGACTCGCAGGTGTGCGGCGAGTACTACATTATGTATCTTTATCATCTTTCTAGTAGTACCCCTTTGCAGTCTTATTGCGCTCTCTTTACATAGTGTAAAAATGACGCCATGGCTAGAAAATTCTACAGTAATGTCTTAAAGCGACTGCGAAAGAAGAAAAAAACAAGAATCACCCGCGCTTTTTCACATCCTAGGGAAAATTCGAGAGGCAATAGATATTGTAATCAAACTTGTGATTTAATGTATAAAAATTTAATATAATTTGATGTACAAGGATATGTAATAAACAAAAATGTTCAAATTATATTAAATTTTC